>JACJUY010005168.1:7969-59470 GCA_014220935.1 Platorchestia sp. MABIK
CAGGAGGGAGCGTGTGAGGACAGGAGGGAGCGTGTGAAGACAGGAGTTAGCGTGTGAGGACAGGAGTGAGCGTGTGAGAACCAAGGGTAGGCTTGCTGCCCTCAATTATGAGACCCAACAATAATAATTGCCCTCACTGAGGTACCCTCTAATTCAGCCCTCGCCGTCAGGCGAATGAAAGCAAGATCATGATGCAGGCCGGCCCACGCAGCCCTAGAAACTCCGACTGCTCGATGGAAATTGAAATCACCGACGATGCTTCCGTTCGGACGAGTTCCGAGCTTCCAGTAAAAGCCAATCGAAGCGATCATCTCGGAACTCGAGCTTGGACCATACGAGATGTGGTTCCAGTGTATGCAGGTGCACAGTTGCATGCCAAAAAACCGGTTGCATCATACAGTGGCGGCTTAGTACACATCACTTGAAATTAGAGGCTAATAATAATCAAAAAAAGAAAAAATACGGTAATGAAGTGCATAAACAAGATACGGAAGCAATATGCGTCGTTTTCGCATTAGCAAAAATGCGGGATAAAATTAAAAGGGCTGTATTTCATGCTAATTACGTGTTATCACGCAGTCTTGTATTACAGGCACCAAACAACTTGGTAAATTTTTCTACTCAGAGGCTGGTGAAGTTACACACCAGGACAGCAAGTTTCAGCATTAGACCGAGCCGAAGAAGAGGTGGGCATGCGAGCGCTGACGAGAGGTCGGAGATGATAGGCATGCTATTGAGGGGAACTTGCGAGGTCCCGTCTCGTTCTAAAGGAAACATCTGCAACACCCAGTAGGCTCAAAATTACAACACTAAACAGCAACGGAAATAAAGCATCTTACTTTCTGCATAAATAGCTTATTCATTTAATGTATCATAAGAGTTGACTGCAAATTTGGTACTTTTTGAGGTGGAGTGCCTCGCATGTAGAAGATACATTGATAATACATTTGTAGATAATACATTATATGTCTCAGTACATACAACCATTCACTTGCTCTGCGTAATAATAAAGCAGTACGATTGTACTCTATTCCAACAACTTCAGCCTCAAAATGCACCTTCCAAAAACGAAACAAAAAAAACAAAAAAATGAAAAAATAAAAATGAAAGTACTCAATAAAGCAACCCTCTTCTAGCTAATCTACACTTGCGTTTCCCACTCATTAAGTAATGAATAAATAGATAAATAAATAAGTAAATACACAGATAAATAAAGAAATAAATAAGTAAAAAATAAAAAATAAATAAGAGGAAGTAGAATTATTTAGCCAATCTCACACGATAGTTTCCTCTCACGGTGTCAATCAGATGGTATAGAACGTTCACTTAGTTCGGACAACCGCTACAATTTTGTTACATCGAGTTAAACAGTGAGCGGATGAAAAGAGCTTCCCACAGAATAGCCTGTGGCCGCTGCAAGCAAATACTGCACAGCACAACAGTGGCTATGGACCTCGTAAGCAAGTTATATTGAAGAGCGGTTCGTGCATAGATTTTGTGTCTTGCGTTCTCACCAACACTAAGTCTTCTTCAGTAAGTCAACTTAAGTGAAATTATTCCAGCGGTCCGTCTAGATTCTTTAATTCAATCCTCCTCTCCTACGCCATTCACAAGCCTTCGAGGAACACGCCCTTTGATGTATGAGTAACGTTCACCGTCTTTGTTTTGCGCGTGTTCCCACTCCTTAACGCGTTGACTTCGGCAGGTAAAACTGAAGTTTAATATTCAACTCAAATTTAAAGTCAATTGTAGTTGGCAATGTTGAAAATAGCAAACATCAACTGGATCGTGCCTTCATTTAATTTTTATTGAGTACTTATGAAAATTGAGTTTGTTAACTACTCGTTAGTCAGCAGCATTATGAAAATCCTCTCCGTGTCAACCGGTGGCTCACGTCGCACTCAAGGTGTTAAATTAAGGAGAAAAGCTTCGTAGCTGATCACACTCAACCGTCTCTCAAAACCTGCACCTGTACGCGGAGCTTAACGAAAAGTCACTACGCTTGAATTTGCCTTTAAGCCTTGAATTGCATCAGAGATTATGGAAAGCACTTAATGCTCTGAGTATGAGGGGCTATCAATTTACACGCAGTTTATGCTGAGGGAGAAAGTTCCGCAAGGGGGGGTGCATATGACAGGCCCCAGCAAGCAGCGCCGGCTAAAGAAGATTTGAGGTATGGTTAGGGTGGCATCAGAGGCGGCCATTGTTTGAAAACAAAGGAACTTTATCGGCCGCACTGTGCCGTCTGCTGCGATAACAGACCTGCTCGAGGCACGCCAAAAATGCCTCGAATAAAACTTCCGAAAATCTAGTAACTAGAGTGCACTAGCTCAGGGTCTATTGTCTCTGACCTGCAGTCAAGAGTAGGAGTGATGCGACATATTACTACACAACATTCAGGGCAGCATTCGCTGAGAAAATTACAAGTGAGGATGGTATTTATGCGTATAATGAATAAAGTCATCATTTTATACTTCCCTTGCATAAAAATTACGAATTACCGTATCAACTTAGAGGAAAGCTATGGAGTAAATACGTAATGTTTGTCTCCTTCAAATTCACCATTCATCTCCAGCTTGGCCATTAAAAATTGGGAGCAGCGGCGTGAGTTAATACAACCCACACATGATAATGCTGCCACACATCTGATGCTCAGCCTAACGATGTTTATCGTTTGCTCTGCTCTAATCATCTTGAATTGAAAACGTTTACACGATTGCCTTCCTATCAAAGGCGTCAAATTCTTTGAGCACGTAATTTTTCAAGCAAAATATCTCTTGAGCAAGAGAGATTCCATTCTTGACATCTCCCTCTACTCCAATGAATTTCGCCCCTAATAAAAACATTTAGTGGTCCGGACACAACAACGGTAGAACTGAGGCCTAATTGAGTGTTGTGCAAGACTTTGAAATGTACATCGAACTTGTACACGTAAATATGAGGGAAATTTACGCACTGTTTCTTTATTTTACTTTATGTTTCATCATTATCATATTAAAATGATGAGTTACCATATACACATCGAAGATGTACATGTAAAAACAAGGGAAATATACGAATAAAATACGAAAATTCGACGTGGCGTGTTTACCCTGAGTTAGAGGTGAAAGCAGTTGAAATTCAGCAGAATAATCGAAACATCGAACAGGCCCATACATCGCTTGAAGAGAACACAGTTATTGAGTAAGAATGAACAGGGTGTCAACATTTAGAGATGACACACTCATCAAAATACAAATTTTCACAGCAGATCTGAATGAGAGATGATAATAAGTTAATTTAAAATCTAAATAAATAAACATGCGTTAACAAGAAGGATACGAAGTAAGCCTTACCTCGTTTCTCAGCTTGAACTCTCTACGTATAGCCCCATTGGTTTAAAATATAATCAAATTATTATTCAGACAGCAACCGTATTGATCCCTCCCAGTGTAGAGAGGAGGCTGCCTTTTGAATGTTATTACTTTCCAGTATTCACTGAGCAAATTAAAACAGAATTTAAAAAATTACAGTCATCATATATCCTTGATTTGTCTTGTAATTCAAGCAGAATTACGAAAATGTGAAACTAAAGCAATTCTCCAGCAGAGGAGGCTAACGTTGTGTATGGCGTCACAAACCCAGAAAAGTCCATACATCTATTCTCCTGAGAACTGCGAAACTCAAAAACACTTTCCCTGTGGAAATTTTTTCACTTATAAGAAGCTCCACGTAAATGACAACAAAGTCTTCCAAAATTATGCGTGCGAACCCAAGAGCCACCTGACCCACCATCAAAGCTGGACTCCATACTGACGTCTGCGGACTATCCAAAAGCTGCGTACGGCTCCAGAGCCCTTACCTGAGAGCCGGGCACCGTAAGGAAGCCCATAGTGTGTGCTTTCTGGAGCTTGCCTTTTACCACCTTGCACACGATTTTGATCTTGGCCCACTGACTGAGTTTGGTGGTGCCTCCGCTTTTGGCCATGGCGAAGGCGAGGCGACTTTACAATTTAGACACGGGCTGCCGGCGGTGCAAGAGCGACAGCGGAGGACGGTGCAACTCTGTCCATCTTGCCTTTAGTGGACTTGTTTATGGACTTGGGGGGCTTTTAAAGCAAGGCTTAAATTGACGGAGAACATAACGCCTCGGGTACATCTAACGGAAATAAGGGGCTTGGTTTTAAGGTTCTCTCAGGAGGATAACACGATGATGTCTTCAGGGTTTTTTAGATGATGGGGGTTTTCAAAGGTTTTTAAAGATGATATAAGAGTGCATTCATGTCGCTATACCACGACAGTTTGATATAATTAAATTGCTGAATGAGAGATCTAGAAATACTCCAAAAATAAAGCGAGCTCCAGGTCCGACAAATTTCACTAAATGATGGAAGTGCAAATGCGGATTTTGACAATCCACAACTTCACCACAGAATATGTTCAAATTAAGCATGGATTTGCATTGACTTGAGCAAGGATAGAAATGATGTGACAACACCTACAGTGTTTATAGATGATATGAACACAGTCAACTCAGAGAGAGCTGTGCTCCCCAGTACGATGAGGATGTACTAAGGCTTTTAAAAAAAAAAAGATCGGAGAATTTAAACAGGAATTCTCGAATGTTCACTTTAACTAAACTCCAGACTTCACAATGAGCAATTCAGAGAACCTTCAACGGAAGTCCATGTAAAACGCTGTATATATATGAGCTTGTGTCCTGAAGTACCGTTGTCAAAAATAAGTTCTCGATGTGGACGTATGTAGAATTTTTTTAACTACAGACGCATGGAGGCAGTATTGACAAAGAGGTTCAAAGGAGTTTTACGCTAGTACGAAGAACAAAAGTTTCTCCAAAACAAATGTTAAGCTAGACGTCTATTATTCTAGAAATGAATGTTGATTTGAAGTATTTTCTGATTACGGCTGTCCTCAATACGTAGAGACCGACTTGGAATACTCTACTTACAAGGGAAACGAAGAATGCTCCCAATGTATTTTATTCACAGAAATGAGTTCACTTATACGAGACTCCAAAGCTTGGATCGAGATAGAACTGCGTTTTTGATCCATTTATTTTATAAGCTAAAGATCACGAATACTGGGAAGCGCAATTACTTATTTATTGCCATGAAACATTTTAAATTGAGTTTCAAAAGGTTTTAAAGTCAGATTTAGCATCTTGGAGTATTCCTGAGTTACTCAAAAAACAACAAAATTATTCAAACAAGGCAAGAAGTCTTTTGAAGAGAAGATGTCACTATCACAGTGAGTGCAATGGGAATGAAACCAAAGAAGGACAACGAAGGAATGAAGGAACGGCAGGTCCGAGATGAGCGAGATCAACACTCGTGCAACAGATCTATGATCAGTGTTCAAAAAAAGATACAAAACAACGGGATCAGTGTTAACACCGAGAAAACAAGGAACAAGGGATAAAGGGAAAGAAGAAAGATATTTATAGATGTACCACCCTGCCGGTGACTACAGAGGAGGTTCCGTATATTCTTGACTGGATGGCGGCCGGCAGGAAAACTCTTGCGTCTGCAGTGCTATAATATATCTCTGCAAACTCCAGGTACGCTGTTCTTTCAAATGAGAATGTGAGCTTCAAGACGATGATCTGTTGCAAAAATCGCTTCCACAAAGACGCATTTAGAAAAATGGTTTATAAATTTTTAAAGTTACCGTATCGTTAATAAGACAGTGTTTTGGACAGGTTCCTCCATCAACACCGTAAGCAAGGATATTTTCACACTGCTTGCCTCACCACAATGCTGTTTTCACAACTCCCTCACGTTACAATGGCTGCGTTCAAAGAATCTTCGACTTTGGAGCAGTTCAAGAAGTTTAGCTTCTAAATAAGTGGTCTGTGGGAAAATGCACGGGAGGCTTCCAGTTGCAACTGGTGGCTACGCCAGAGCCAGAGGCGGAAAATCCCAGAGCGAGTTTCTACAAAATCTGCTATTCAGGGCCGAATTTCAGTATTCTTGTAGAAAAATTCATCGCTCTCCCGAGGCAGAGCAGATGAACCGTCTTCTTCAAGCAAACTTTTGAGAACCGTTAACTTTAGAGAAAAGTTTCCAAGAAAGCGATCTTTTGGAAAATATCGGCAGTCCCACAAGGTCTTCTCTGGAGCTCTTCGGTCTCCGCAGCAGCGGAGGCTTTCTCGTGAAGGGAACAGCGTAGCACGCTCGACCGTGTAGCCCAAATGTACGTCTCTGAGGAACTTTGGGCACCTCGAGCTTCAAGAAGAGGTAGCAGGTTTTCAGGGAATTTTTCTAAGAATCGGTTCTGTATTCTTCACCCTAATGCACTCAGTACCTAAAATTTTTGAATTCCTATGTGAAATTTTTCCGTTGTCCAAGACAAAAATACAGCACGCTCAGGAGCAAGCGAACGCAAAATTTTGCGTGTCCTATTCAAGTAATAATGGGAATGCCGTAGAAGGCTGTGACTCTCACACTCATGAGTATGGCAGCGGAGCGTTAACTCTATAGATGAACTAACAGTCAAGGCTTTGAAGGACTCGTCGCAGAAATGTTTTCAACACAGTGATCGATCATGAAGTACAAAGAACGGAAGTGTAAACCTTTCCCAAAGATGATTTCGCAGCATGATGCGATATGGTTTTCATACAAAGTTCAGGATTGCCTCCCCTTCTGTTTGGGGAGGCCGTGCCGGGGTAACTCGCCTTGCTAAGTCGAGGGCACGTCACAGCTGTCACAATTATACACTGGGTACGCAGGGCGGAGGTGCGCGTCACGAGTGTGCGCAGAGGACGGAGATCAGTGGGGCAACCCGCATAGAAAACGAGTATGCAACACGCACAAAATACGAGTATGCAACACGCACAAAATGCGAGTGTGCAACACGCGCAGAACACGTGTGGGCAAAACGCGCAGAATTCGCAGGCAGCACCACACGCGTCGGAAGAGTTGCCTTTATTATCAATGCCCTAAATTGTGATGAACGAGTGCAGGATTTGCTGACTGCTGGAACACGAGCAGGCTGCTAAAATCAGCGAGGCTGCTGGTTGAAAGGTTCGTCTAAAATCAACGAGGGCACCTGAAGTTGTTTATCCCTCCAGTAAACGGACTAATCTTGGATGAATTTAACTTATAGTCATTGATTTTGTTCGTCACGATTCATTGTCGATGCTGAAATGACTTACGGGGAAAAAATTTCATGGAGAAACGCTAGAATTTTTCCATGAAATCAATCGCTGGCGATACGACTGATCTCGAGCATATATTTGTTGCCAGAATATTATGGACGAATTAACAAGAATTAAATTCTCACATTGAGCTGCTCAACAATTCCTTCAAATTACACAGCATCGAGAATGCGCTGCTACTGTCATCAATGTTCCAGCTTAAACCAATTAATTATCGCGTTGAGATTTGTAAGAAAATAAATATTTTGATCTAACACTTCTATGAGATAAGAGCGAACGGAGAGCGTCACTAAGGCTGTGCACCACGAGACGAGGAGGAAGGCCACGAGTAAAGTTATACGAGAAAATGATCGATTGCTAACAAATACAATAGAGATAATTATACACAGGGAGATTGTGTGAGAAACGAGAGCTACATCAAACGAGTGTAGATTCCGGGGTCCGAAATGGTCGCCGCTTGCTGAGAGTCGCCTGGAGTCACGTCATGCGTCACTGCTGTTGCGAGCAATTGCTTGATAAAATAGCTACCGCATTTGTGTTGGTAAGGGTCTTGAATAGCTAACGCCGTTTGATGGCAAGATTTGCTAAAAGAGAGTTACAATTTGTGCAGTTACAAGCCGCTCAAGCATTACAGACCAACGCTAGGTTACCAAGCATTACAGCACTTGCACTAGTCACTAGTCACAGCGCGCTAGCAATGCTATGGACGACGAAATGCAGACACACTACAGACACACCACGAGCTACAGGTGATGTCTAGGATTAAATTTCGCGTGAAATGACCTCTAACGCTTACGACAAAAGCTAGAGTCAAGAGCCAGCAACTAGCGTTAGGAGCTTGCAAACTAGCGTCAGAAGCGCGAACTAACGAACCACTATAGGTACAGAGCTATCGATGAAGCAATTCTCAAAGACTTCTCATAGGAGTTGTTGGCCCAGGAAAATGAGGGATTAAATTATTTTAAGTCGAAGACATTATGCTTAGAATCAGATTTCCGCAGATAGTCGAACTGTGATGAGTAGACGGAAATGAGTTACGCCAGCACCAACATTAAGCTCTGCTTGCCATTTTGGCTTCGACCTACGCGACGGATGACCGCTGCAGATCAGGTCTTCCAAAACACAACTTTATATCATCAAGACACGTAAAAACACCCGCCAAAAAAAACAGTTCAGGTTAAAGATGATGACGAGGTTTCAAAGCGTCAAATTAGGAATGATTGAAGAGTTGTCCTGCAGAAGCTGATGGACTAATCTAGAGTGTTGGGATCACTGGGACCACGTTAAAATTTCACATGTAGGTAGTCAGACGCAGAAAAAATCTTTGAAAGTTAGTGAAGAGACGAACAGGAACCCATTTCTATCAGCCGGAGCAGGACTACCGTAGTCGTGAGACATTCGCCAAGTTAAAGGAGACGCGCTGAGCGAGCGAGAACACTCGGCCAGGCCGGGCCTTCAGCGCTCACTGCGAGCAGCACTGACATGTCGGCTTGAGATCCAAGTCAACGTGACGAGGAAAACATCAGAAAGTGAACTGTTCAAGTCGGAGGTGGGAGAGTAGAAGTGAACTGTTTAAGTTGGAGTAGGAGGTATCAAGTTGAAGGTAGGAGGTTAGAGGTTAACTGTTCAAGTTAGAGGTAGGAAAGTAGGAATAAACTTTTGAAATTGGTGGTAGGTGGTAGGAATGGGTAGGGTCGACAAGGTAGCAGCCACACAATCCACCATCAAATGCAGGGTAGGGCAACAGACCTGTCGTCTCTCGTAATTCCAGGCGAATAGCCACGAAAGATCTCCAAGTTTCACATGATCAGCAAAATCGCACTTTTGTGTCTATCACTTTCACGTTTATTTTCACAGCTACGCGATGTCACTTTCACTACGCGATGTCACTTTCAGGCAGTCCGAATGTCGGAACCACTCGCACCAAAAACGAAAATTTTCTAACGATTCTATTTTCTTTCTCATGAATTAAAATCGTGCGTAAAATCACAAGTCAATTCACAAAAATCTTGGTTTCAAACGATCGCATCGTAACTGCTGGCAACAAGGGTACTTTATGTATGTAATGTCCGAGCAAATGACGCACGAGATTCCCTGCATGTCGCCATAGTAATCGAGCGACTATGTAGATTGTATGATGATTGTCCCTTCGGTTAGATTCTGTAAAGAGTATTTGCCTGTGGAAAGTACATATTTTTATCATTAATTACATTTTTTATGCCGTAGTAATCGAGCAACTATATTGTATGATGATTGTCCCTTCCGTTAGATTCTGTAAAGAGTATTTTCCAGTGAAAATTGTATATTTTTATTACTATTTAAACATTTTATGGAATAGAAGAGAGACGTTGAGGATGACTAAACTGGAGGCATGAAATAAATTACATCACTACGGTTTTCAACAAGGAAATGTGTGGAAGGATGAGCCTGCTAACAACCTTTAACACTTAAAAGTCAACATTTTCTACTCATATTACCGTCATTATAACCACCATCATTAGACTTACTCTGGCACCACGCAGTGACCAATATCCGAATGAGGAAGGAGCTGCCACTCGGCAGTGAACTCCAAAGAACACACTAGGGAACAAATTTAGCAAGAAATACAATGTATTCAGGTCATTTTCAAAAGTGCACCGAAAAGTCCATTAGAAGAGTTAACATTCAAATATTTGCACGGGACTCAGGGCAAATCCAACGAGGGGATTATGCATTTCTGCCTCAATAAAAATCTACAGGCATAGTTTCAGAGACTGTTCCAAGGCTTAGAATTTGTATTAGCCTTGCTTCTGGCCAGCCAAAAGGAAGCCAATGTCTTCGTAATTACGATACAAGACATGTTAATTTAGCAACTGGAATTGATGCACATATTTAATCCATTTAAAATGATGTAATCCCATATATACTATAGAAAATATGTTAATTTAACAGGTGGGAATGATGAATATAGTCCAAACATAATAAAGTAATCGCATATATAATCCGTGATTCATACATTGGGATTATAAATAATTCATTTGTATAATCCCATATACAATCCATATAAGGGATAAATACATGTCTCAACCCCCCCATGAAAATTAGAAACTTTAGAGGAGCATCTGACAACCCATGATATAACTATAAAATCCGAACGTGCTTTAGTCAACCTAACACAATAAAATCGGTCAGGACTGCGCCTACCACACAACCTACACCAACTCCATGTAAACGTGGTATGTCGCCTGTACTAAAAAACCTCTCTTTAAATTTTGAGAAAACATTTTGACGACCCATTACTTTTTTCGTATCTTTAATCGAATCGCATTTGAAAGGCACTTCCTCCGTGTCGTTTCCATTGCGTGATCACCTTTTATGAGCGTCGTGCCCGTAGTAACTAACGCTTCCCGCGCGGGCAGCGCGCAGCGTGTGTGTGTGTGTGTTGTGTGTCTGTGTGTCTCCGGCGTGTGCGCATCTAAGGGGGCGAGGTCAGGGGGGCCAGACTGGCCATTTTATGGCTAATATTCTCAAATTTAGTCTATTTTAAATTAAAGTTGGGTTGTCAAACTGGCCATTTTAAGGCCAGTAAAATGTTTAGTTTAGATTATTTCGAATTTTCTTCAAATTTAGTCAATTTCAAAGTAGATTTGGTTGTAAAAAATTGGGTTGCTAGACATGTCATTTTAGACTCAGTATTCTCACATTTAGTTTATTTCGAATAAAATTAGTCATAAGAAATAAATTTGCAAGACTGGTCATTCTAGGGTAAATATTTTCATATTTAGTCCAATTCATGCAAAATTACGTAAAAAAATTTCGATAGGCAGACCGGTCATTTGATCCTCAATAGTCTCAAATTTGTTCTATTACAAATTAATTAGGTCATGAAAAATTTTGTCGTAAGACAGGCCATTTTATGGGGAAATCCCTCAAATTTAGTCTATTTTATATCAAATTCGGGCATCAAGATCACTGAGGACAACTTTTTCAGGTGTCCAGACGCTGGGTACTTGTTAAGGACAAGTTCTACCTGAAGAAAGCTCAATTTTGACCAGAAAATGGCGTCTGGCAATTCTGGGTCTAGGCAAAATGCTGTAGCAAAACTGCGTCATAACGCAAAGTGATCACAAGACACGATGTGATCTGCAGCAGTTATATCTTCATACATTGGACATAGCAGCAGTAGCTGTATCTATGATACATACATTGGACGCAGCAGCTGTATCCATAATACATACATTGGACGCAGCAGCTGTATCCATAATACATACATTGGACGCAGCAGTAGCTGTATCTATAATACATACATTGGACGCAGCAGCTGTATCCATAATACACACATTGGACGCAGCAGCAGCTGTCTCTATGACACATACATTGGACGCAGCAGCTGTATCCATAATACATACATTGGACGCAGCAGCAGCTGTATCCATAATACATTCATTGGACGCAGCAGTAGCTGTATCCATAATACATACATTGGACATAGCAGCAGCTGTATCCATAATACATACATTGGACATAGCAGTAGCTGTATCTATGATACATACGTTAGACATAGCAGCAGCAGCTGTCTCTATGACACATACATTGGACGCAGCAGCTGTATCCATGATACATACATTGGACGCAGCAGCAGCTGTATCCATAATACATACATTAGACGCAGCAGCAGCTGTATCCATAATACATACATTGGACATAGCAGCAGCAGCTTTATCTATGATACACACATTGGACGCAGCAGCTGTATCCGTAATACATACATTGGACATAGCAGCAGCTGTATCCATAATACATACATTGGACATAGCAGTAGCTGTATCTATGATACATACGTTAGACATAGCAGCAGCAGCTGTCTCTATGACACATACATTGGACGCAGCAGCTGTATCCATAATACACACATTGGACGCAGCAGCAGCTGTCTCTATGACACATACATTGGACGCAGCAGCACCAGTATCTATGACACATACATTGGACGCAGCAGCTGTATCCATAATACACACATTGGACGCAGCAGCAGCTGTATCTATGATACACTGGACGCAGCAGCAGCTGTATCTATGATACACTGGACGCAGCAGCAGCTGTATCTATGATACATTGGACGCAGCACCAGCAGCAACAGCAGCAGTTGTATCTACACACAATAGACACAGCAGCAGCAGACACACACGGCACACGTCAGGCTTCTCACAGCAGCGCGTGACGCAGCAGCAGAGTCGAGGCGTGTCGCCACAGGCGATAAGCAGCGCCACACTCGTCCCTCTCGCTAATGTCGTGCTAAGTAGACCAGCCCCTGAATTGCAAGCCAGGAATTTTTTGTGTTAGTTTCCATTATTTTGTATTTCACACACAGTGAGGTAGTTAGAACGTGAACTACTTACAACGTCTGCGAACTGAAATAATGATGTCAAACGCCGTATGACAAATCCCTACTTGAATAAAATGATCATCCCTTCCACGAAACTTCAAGTGGACAGTCAAAAAAGGATCCTAACTTTGATGGTGAGTCTTGCGCAGGTTTAGTCTCTAAATCATGCCTTCCGTTTAACCAGAACGCAAATGGTTCTACTAACTAAGCTGCAATAAAGGGATTATATCAGTGCGATAAATTCATTTTAGTAAACTGACTCAAACTTTTAGATTTACTTGTCGTAGTTCGTCACAATGCATCATATCTCGACCGTGATTGCTCTCAACGGAAGACCGTCCTCTTAACCCTTTGACTGCAACGTGCACCACCGGTGGCCACGAAGGGGATTTTCATAACGCTGCTCACCGACCAGTAGTCACAAACTCAGTTTTCATAAATACTTGAAATGAAGACATGATCCCGATTTTGTTTGCTATTCTCATAATTGCTTGCTACAATTGACTTTAAATTTGAGTTGAACGTTGAACTTTAGAAATTGTTAGAACGTTAGAAATCAATCTGAACAAAGATTACGTTAGAAATCAATTGCGTTCAAAGTGGTAAAGATTGTGCCTAGGTTGCAGCAAAAGTTTCACGACGACCATGCCGCCATCCCAGTCTAACTTTTTCACCGCCTGCATGCATGTTTTTCGCCGCCTTAGCGATTAAAGCAATTAAATCGCTTAGGCGGCGAAAAACATGCATGCAGGCGGTGAAAAAGTTAAACTGGGATAGCAGCAGCACCCCAGTCACTCTCTTCCTTGACTTCCAGCCCCGCCATAATCCCTTACTCCCGCCCTGCTCTTAACCATAAAAACTTTCCCAGTCCTCAACTGCTCCCCCTGCTCCCCCCTCACCTCCCCACCAACCGACTCCCCCAGATTGACAGCTTCCCATTACGGAAAGATCAATCAAAGAGAACAGAGACCCGGCGTTCAGGTCCGTACATATTATCGAGCTGCCTATAATTACGGTCAGGTTCTTAACCTGCAAACCACCAGTTGCCGCGACTGAAAAAAATGAGCCTTCGTTGTTTCGATTCATTGATCAATGTCCTGCTCAAGAGCGTAAAAAAGAGGTTTATTTGAAATACTTGGGATTATTATAAAATGAAACATGATTTTAAATGGTAAAATAACGCTAATTTCTTTTATGTCATGTCCTATCGGGTTTGAAATCTATAACTGATTAACGTAATAAGATGCGATAAAATTTGACATTGAAACACGTCTATTTGACAAAGCCAAATTACGATGAGAAAATCTGTTTAGCTGCGATGAAGCTTCACTACAGCAGACGCCAGCTTCAATAATTTTGCACCAATTAGGTTAAACATAATTTTAAACCTTAAAATAGCGTGGATGATATGATGCCCTAGAAGTCACTGAACTTATTCAGGCCCACAAGCAGCTATACTCAAAATGTGTCCAATGCACCAGACTTGAGAAACACTCTACAATTTGTTTATCACTTGTGGTAAATGAATTATTCAAAGCATTTAAATGCATGCGCCGAGAGGCGAAGCTCTTTCATTTTGAGAGCAATTAATGCCATGCGCAGACCAAAGGAGCATCTCTGCAAGCAGCACACAGCCTTCGTCCTACACACACACATCGAGAGCGCGAAGATCATAGTGTGTACACTCATGTTGTCTGTGAACTCCCTCGTAACATACTTTACACGTTGGTATGAGAGGTATGAGAGGTTGGTATGAGAGGTATGAGAGGTTGGTATGAGAGGTATGAGAGGTTGGTATGAGAGGTATGAGAAGTTGGTATGAGAGGTATGAGAGGTTTGGTATGAGAGGTATGAGAGGTTGGTATGAGAGGTTTGTATGAGAGGTTGGTATGAGAGGTTGGTATGAGAGGTATGAGAGGTTGGTATGAGAGGTATGANTTGGTATGAGAGGTTGGTGTGAGAGGTTGGTATGAGAGGTTGGTATGAGAGGTTGGTATGTGAGGTTGGTATGAGAGGTTGGTATGAGAGGTATGAGAGGTTGGTATGAGAGGTATGAGAGGTGGGTATGAGAGGTTCGTATGAGAGGTATGAGAGATTGGTATGAGAGGTATGAGAGGTTGGTATGAGAGGTATGAGAGGTTGGTATGAGAGGTATGAGAGGTGGGTATGAGAGGTTGGTATGAGAGGTATGAGAGATTGGTATGAGAGATTGGTATGAGAGGTATTACACTTTGGTGTGTTAATCGTTGAATTTTCACATTCGCAGCATAAACAATGGAAAGTCATGCTGCCTGAAACTAGAGGGATCGTTGTACATTTCTACTCTACAAACATTGTGGGAACCCACTGGGTAGAAACTGGTATTGCACTTTATCAGAGCATCTTTGAATGAGTCAATCGATTTTGATTGGAGTGGAAATATTTATCGTATCTGCGTATACTGGAAATCAAAATATGATATCATCTTCTGTTATATTCACAGTCCAATAATTTCACAGCTAATTCTGCACGAGTGAGATCGCAATTCTCATTCCGGAAACAAACTTCCCATCTACGCCCGGGACACACGAACGTTGCGCTACGGAGTATACCCGTACCAAATATTCTAACATTTTCACACCTTACAAATGAGAAACTTTCAACGCGCTGCGGCAGAGCTCGAACATTTCTGTCGCAACACGACCGCCAGATAACAAACCGCACACCAGGAAACGCCAATGAACAAAATCCGATGGTTTTCATCATAATGCAAATTGCCATGACAACTTGGATCAGTTTGTTCAAGATGAAAGCTACAGGCTTAATAAATCAACGTGCAGCAAACTCTGGAAGGTAGGGCAAAAATTTCCAATATTTCAAAAGTTTAGTTCCACAAATTGCATCAATGGAGATGAGAGCTACAAAAGTTGACTTTCGTTCGTCGAAATGTAATTAGTGTGGGACTCTTTTTGAGCCGCATTTTTGCCATACGTCAAGCATGACACACGAGTAATACATGTTTGTCTGCCACTCGTGATTGGCTGAGCCGACACTCATGATTGGCTGTGATTATACCCGTGATTAGCTGTGCTGACACCCGAAATTGGCTGTGCTGATACCCATGATTGGCTGTGATTATACCTGTGATTGGCTATACTGACACCCATGATTGGTTGTGATTATACCCGTGATTAGCTGTGCCGACACCCGTGATTAGCTGTGCCGACACCCGTGATTAGCTGTGCCGACACCCGTGATTAGCTGTGCCGACACCCGTGATTAGCTGTGCCGACATCCGTGATTGGCTGTGCTGACACCCGTGATTGGCTGCGCCGACACCCGTGATTCTTTAGTTCATCTCAGGCACACAAATATGCCCTTAACTATGCACTCTCTTCTCATTGAAATTTTAATTTTTATTGTGTATGTGCGATGTATTTTTTTGAGTACTTTGTGTTTCGATAATTGCAGTGTTTCTGGGTGGCTTCAAGGTTAATTGAAAAAGAACATTTAAGCAGATGAAATGCACATTTGGCAACAAGCTGGCCACAGTGCGGTTCCCAACCACAATCCGTTCCGTCACTCCTTAAATGGTCTTCTCTCTCTTTTTCCTCTGCAAAAACATTTCCGCAATGCAAAGAGCATGCTAAACTTTCAACGCCCCAGTGGATCATACGGGTCAATTTTAAAAATAGTGTTAACCCATTGTATATCTTCTTCAATATCTTCCCAAATTTTTTCTTGGAAGTTCACTGCCGAGTGGCAGTTTCGTCCTTCCCTTAATAGTGAAAATCTGATACCAAAGCCAGTCGAATGACGGTGGTTGTAATAATGGTAGTATGAGTTCAAAAATGCTCGCAATAAAGGGTTAAACTGACTACTTTCCTTCATTGAGCAGTCGTTTAAGCTAACACTACACATCTGATCATATTTCTCTGCGTTCGACCGACTCATCAAATGACCAGCGATCCGCAGGCCAGATGGCAGAGGCGGGCAGCGCTCAAATTAACCGTCCGACTACATCGAGATAAGAGCGGACCTTCGGACTGTTGCTTCAAGTGGGTCTTTTGAGTGGCGCGTGGGGTGTGAGCGGCGGTTGTAGAGACCAGCGGGGCAAGAGAATATTATTCAAACATATGGTAGAGTTTGCCGTTGCTAAAGCGGCGTGTTGTTTTGGAAGTTTGGGACGAGATGTTATCGTATAGTAGGACAAGATATATAATGAGTTTAATTTAGAGAGATGTTAGCCGTTGCTAGAGCAGCGAGTTCTTTTATTAGAAGCTTGGGAAGAGAGGTTTTTGTATAAAAGGACAAGGGATTTGATGCGCCCTAGAGTGTTGTGAGGAGGTAAACAGGGTGGGATCAACATGCGAGATTCACGCAGCAGTGGATGTGTGGATTAGTGGAGAGTGTTGAGATGAGTCGGTCGTACGCAGTGTAATATGGTTAGATGTCTAGTGTTAGCATGAAAGACAGCACAATGAAGTATAGCGGTCAGTTCAAGGTGATATTTTCATTATAGAGATGTTTTAACAGAATACCCAGCGCATAAAAATCACAAATTAAGAAGGAAGAGGAAGAAATAACAGAGAAGGGGTAGCAAAGAAGGCTTGGAAACTAAAGCTAAGTTGTCCATCAATAGCTGAGGTAACCAAAGAGGGTTCCTTGGAGGTGTCGGTCTCCTCATCATAGGATAGACAAACCGGACTAAGCAACGCGTACTGCCCATCTTATGCCCTCCCGAGGAGCGTTGCAGTGTGAGGAATATCCGGAGCCCAGCAGTCACTGCACTTGAATTTATACACTAAAGAAATTGAACTTAAACTCAGGATAAAGAAATGATGGTCAAATGGAGGTGTTGTCTTTGCACACACCGAACACACTGAACACACCGATCACACCGATCCCACTGAACACACTGAACACACCGAACACACTGAACACACCGAACACACCGATCACACCGAACACACTGAACACACCGAACACACCGAACACACTGAACACACTGAACACACCGAACACACTGAACACACCGAACACACTGAACACACTGAACACACCGAACACACTGAACACACCGAACACACCGAACACACCGAACACACTGAACACACCGAACACACTGAACACACTGAACACACCGAAAACCAAAGAGTGTCAAAGATTTCTCAGAAGTGCTCATGTGTGTCTCATTAGTGGCATGTGTGAACGTGGGCATGGCTTAATTTGAGCACAGAACTAGCTCGACCCAATCAGCAAACGATGTTTGAAAACACACGTGGCACTTGATAAACGTTGTCACTTGGCCAAGTTTGTCGCGCCAGCACCTGAAGCTTGCAAGCGAATGTGGCCCAAATGGCAGGTAAGCGGAACCTCCCGCATGACATTTGTCGTGTGAGATACAGACAGCCTTCATGCATGAGGTTTTCGAGATCAAAAAGCAAAGCTTGAACGTATCAGAGCATTCAGTCAGTAGGCACCGATACTGCAGCGCACAAACACAGAAGAATTACAACTCACACACATTTCTCACACATAAAAATTACAGCACACAGTTCAACCACAACAAAGTCAGCGAATCTGCGTGGCGCCGCCAGCTCAAGATTCCACGCCTCAAAAACCCAAGAACACGAACAAAGAAAGGCCTCATAACTCCAGTCGAGCCGTAATGAGGGCTGAGCTCAGCACGTCAGCATCGATGGAACATTAAAAAAGGATAGCATGTGCCAGACGTTGTTCCCTCAGAGCTTACACGCATCAAACTCGAGAATTCGTCTGCAGTGAGGTTTTTGGCTCCGATTATTCAATAATGGTGATGGCAAATTCAGGGTGTCATCTATAGAGTGGGGCCTGCACAAGTAAGATGCGCTTCACAGTCTGCATTTGCTAGATGTACAATGGCCCTAAAAATCGGCCTACCACGAGGTTCAATAGACAAGGCGTAACACTGGCTAACAAATAAAAAGTAGCTTCATTATTTATATAACGCAAGGCCACAGAGCAATATTGATTGTGTCCTAACATAGCTCAGCGCACCTCGGAAAACAGAGCAAAAGTAATTGAAATACTCGGCGCAAACTCCGCAGACTTCATCTCACATCTTTCTACTGAACATTGCGAAGACTGATGATAAGTGTCAACGTTTTTTCAATGATGCATCAGATGATCTTCATTATATAATAGCTCATTGTCCCGTAAATTTGACAGAAAATGAGTACGTTTTTCACTAATAAGCTGCCGTTCTGAAGGCACAAAAAAGTGTATGAACTCTAATGCAGGATGTGCGTACCGTGAACTGAAAAAGCCTTTTTAAACGACATGGGATGGTCCTACAGACGAAATCTTGACTGATTGCTCATTTGACAAGCTAGAGCTTCATTAGGAGGCTATTTAGCCCACGACGCTAGCGTCAGACGCGAAGGGACTGTTTGAGTTCGAGCCGAATGTTCAGAGACGGATCTTCAAAATTAATTGTGACATAATCATGGAAATTTAAGTCTAAAAATCGCTCCAGAAAAGTATATTGAAGTAAAAGCTTTCGAAAAAAACAAGCTTATGCAGGCAGTGTCACTCTGTGATGTCACTGACAGCCATCAGCGATGTGGTTCTTATTCAAATTATTCTAAATACTAATTCTTACATTATTCTAAAGGTGTGGTTCAACTCTCACCACAAGCTGATGCGTTATTGATCATAGAGAGTGACGCAATAAAACTAAGAGAAGGCGCGATCATGAGTAATTCAAGTTATCTTTTCCACAAATCACCAATTGGCTTAGAAAAATGATCACAGTAAGTTAGAAAAGACTATTAAACGTCTTCTAAATATCAGCACACAGCGCTAGTACTGTACATGAATTACATTATGTATTTCTTCTACCACACACACACACAAAATCTGCCGTAGGCGGAACTTTAAAAAAGTTAGCGCGTTTGCTCTGACGCAAATTAAAGGCGATGAACCAGATAAAGTTTGGATTACTGGAGTCAGGCACCCTAAGCTGAGCTACAGATTTGTTGAAAACTTTTGGGTCTCCCCTTAAACATCGAGTTGCAAAATACTGGCGCAATCATGCTGTATTCCGAGCTGCTCTGCCTAACTTTGTCGCATGGGCATCTGGTATTTCAGCCGCCCGGCTGTAGCTTCTGCATAGGGCTGCCAAAATTGTAAATGGAATGGCGATAAAGTTGGATTGGGTCATCTCGGACATTTCAGTACAAGGTTGAAATGCCGTAAGTATGTATGATGGATACGTACGTGGTGCATTTCAAAGAAGATAGTTAAGGTTTATTAAAACATGACATATATGATAACAACTTAGAAGAATGGTAATGACAAAAATGCAGGTGTATAGAATTTGAGGTTGTTCTACGCAGAAGACATTTATTCCTCCACAGAAGTAGAACATCTCGGAATAACCAAGAACGATCAAATTCCCACACACATGCGAGTAATTAATTACACTCAAGGTCTATAAGTCATTCAATGAACCTAAAAAAACACGCTACAAATAATGTATTATAGATGTAACGAATAACTACACTTCACATTTGACTTTCATTTAAGGACAAACCCAAGTCCAAACGCAGACCACAATAAAAATATTATCACAAGTACAAACTGATCCCGACACCGAGAACAAAAAGCGGGACCCCGTGGCGGGACAGCGGGAGCGAAGGGAGCGGGAGCGTTGCTCCCTCACTCTCACGCTCAGCAGCGCACACTGAGCAGCTGCAGCAGCCGTCGCTGCAGCTGTATCTGAGGCGTCCTGCATCTGTGGCACGCAGCGATATGACGGCCGCACTTGTACGTCTGATTTAAAAACTTCACTCCGGCGCTGCAGCAGCGAACTCTCCCCTTGGTAGGGCCTGGCATCGGATTGTCTAGCTCTACGTTGTCTAACTCTACGATTGTCAAACTCTACGATTGTCTAACTCTAGGATTGGCTAACTCTACGTCGTCGTGCCAGTGCACCTGGCAGAGGAAGTTTAGCCGAGTTCACTTAGAACAACTTACGCCGCTGCGAACTCAACGGCTGCTGAGTGTTCGCTACGGCTGCTAGAGCACATGATGCAACACGGCAAAACAATCGCGTTTTCTCTATACTCAGTAAACACGTGGATGTGTAGGTGTGCAATGTTGTATTCATTGCTCAGTATTTAAGCTCCACACTCGACTTATCGCGAATGAATATCAACACAGGACTTTTCTATACCATCACCAGATGTAACAGTAAAACCCGTAGGTCTTCGTTGTAGCAGCAGCTGTACACCTCGTCTGCACTGCATGTGCAGCCAAATTCACATCTACACACCGCAGTTCGCGCATGTATATGTAAATATTTAAAAATATATTTCATGTACATGATATATCAATACATATTTCATGCACATATATACCAGCGGTAACACGCGCCAGTGCCCCTCACCGACGCGGACGATGAGCAGGCAATACAGATCATGAATATTACAAGAGCCAGGAAGGTCACCGAGCACTTCCCTAAGGGCATTCATTCGATCAATTTCCGACGAGAAATAATATTATTATTGAATTATTATTGATATTCAAATTATTGATGGTATAGTTTTGGAAGAGAGCGTGAAAAAGATCCAAGTCTGTCTTTAAGTTAAGGAGAGTTGATTTCGACATTTTTTATAAGCGTCTTACGAATTTATTATCCCCTGTATTTTGTACTAACGCTCGTTTGCGAGTGAGAAACAGAAGCAAAATTTGAGTTTCAAATCATTCACGTCACTTGCCTGTTTTTAGACCACATCGTGTATCGAAATAATGGCTAGAAAATCTCTAAATAGAGTTACTCAATGCACGTACTTTATTACTTAGAAATTCATAATAATGCTCGAGTACAAATCATCCAGCGTTTGGCACGAGGTGCAATAGTGCAATGCCACAATCCCGGGTTCACAAGGTACAAAAGTAGCGAAAAACTTCAGTGTGCTCATAAAGAAGAAAGATAAGAGAAGTATACAGGCTTAACTGACTGTGTCTGAGCATGAGCTGGAATGATTCGTCGATCTAAAGCAGTGTGATATTTTTCAAAGTCTGGATAGAAGTTTAAACCATGATCAGCCCCGTGAAATTCAGCGGCAAGTTTCACTGTCTCTAGCGAATAGGGAGGTGACATGAAACTAGTGAAGAGAAACGTTAGTTTGTGCGCTGTACATATTTCTATTTGGCCACAGTAATGGAACACAAATAAAGTGTGCGCAGATAGCAGCAAGAGTACGTTGCCTGGTGAATGGAATTGGTGATGTCATCCCAATACACAAACACTAAAATCAAAGTGATACTGAAATGATAGCTCCAGGGAGTGGGTGCCACACCTGCCACACTCAACACGACCAAAAACTTGCACAGCTGCTCTGTGTGAATGCAGTCAAATATAAAATGAGAAACTGGAACTAATGCTGCTAATGAATGATGGCATCAAGCAAGAACTTCCGAAACGCAAATTAAATATTTGTAAAAACAGTCAATTTTAGGGCCAAAAATGCAAAAATAAAGTGAACATAGACAGAAATTCGGTCGTGAATTTCTGAAACCATTGCCCGGCTTTTTACTCTGTATTCGAAAGTACATTTGACATATTTATTAGTAAGATAAATGTTGCACACACAACACATAGCGGTGTCATGGCCGGTGTCACGTGCCTGCGACTGCTGGAGTTCAGCCCGAGGCTCTAATTAGCGCCGGCGTCGTGTGGTAGCCGTGAATTATGCTCCCTGTGGGTTATCTTCGCTACCAGCGACGGTAAGATAATCCAGATCACCGTTGGATTATCTTCGCTACCGGAGACGCAGTAAGATAATCCAGTCCACCGTGGATTATCTTTGCTACCGGAGACGCACTAAGATAATCCAGATCACCGTGGATTATCTTCGCTACCGGAGACGCACTAAGATAATCCAGTCCACCGTGGATTATCTTTGCTACCGGAGACGCAGTAAGATAATCTAGTCCACCGTGGATTATCTTCGTTACCAGTGACAGTAAGATAATCCAGAACACCACGGATTATCTTCGCTACCGGAAACGTAGTAAGATAATCTAGACCACCGTGGATTATCTTCGCTACCAGTGACAGTAAGATAATCCAGACCACCACGGATTATCTTCGCTACCGGAAACGTAGTAGGGCAATCTAGACCACCATAGATTATTTACGCTACCAAAGAGACAGAAAGATAATCCAGACCAAAGCAACAAATGCACGACCAAGACAACGCAGCGCACGTGATGCTGTAGCTTGTATGAATGCTGCTGCGAAAGAGACGCACGGACCTTGCACATGGTGATAGAAACGTCATAACACATAAGTAACCTGAGGATGCATGCTAAATACTAAAAGATCATTTTACTTATCATGTGCTTGTGAACCACATATTTGTTATTGCACACGGTGAGCAACAAGCTCTGGTACTGAATGAAAATAACTCGATAATATGTTAGAATTTTCGGAGCACTTCCTATTTTTGGAAGCAGGAGCGTAGCAGTGATACACTGCTAACCAACATCAAGCAAGTTATCTAGATACGACGCGTACATGCCACGGTGAAGGAAACAAGGTATGTTCAAACCAGTAATTTTTTCCTTGATGGTGTGATTTTGCTGACGTCATGGCAACGAACCAATAGCAGCGCTCATATTGTATCTGGTAGCATTGCTACCCCCATACATAACTCCACTATTGGCCTAACGACTTGGCGTTTTGGTGTCGTCACAGAGTTTGTTTAAAATAAAGCCTTTCTATTGGCTAGCCGAACAAGAGCAGGTGCATTTTCCCCCATAGAAATGACCCTACCTTGTTTCCTCTACCATGGCGCCACGAACATACCCAGCATGCAGGCGTCAGGTTGATCACGTGGGTAAACATTCGAACAACACGTGGGTATCCATCACATTTACGTTCATACACAACTTGCGTGCAGCTGATCGGTAAGCCTTGAATGAGTCTAACTCTGGAGCAAGGCTCACTCCTTTTAAACACTTCCCACACAATAATGCCTCGCACTCAAGCTTCAACGCGCAAAAGCGAACAAATTCCAACGCGCGGACCGCGAACAACTTCCAAGCAAAATAGTGCGGCTTGATTTTCTCTATGTACGGAGTAGGAGCAAAATGCAATCTGCATCTGTGGCAGGTCGACAGAAGTTAGTCTTAGAGTAAGTCTTGGCCGCATGGCGCAGACACCTGATGTACGGAGACGCTGCAGCCCACGGTAACGCTTCTCATAGTGACGCAGCTCACTGCAAGGCTTCTCATTGTAACTCTGCTCACAGTAACGCTTTTCATAGTAACGGCCCTCACGGTAACGCTTCTCATAGTAACACTACTGCTCACTGCAGCACGGTCCACATCAGTACCAGTGAGTGTAGGTATCTCACAACTCCACTACAACATAAGGCTACACTACGGGCCAACGCTGGTAGAATCTGCGTCTAGCATTTGTAAGGCATTTAAATATTGGTTTAAAATGCTTCTTGGTTTGTTTAATTTTAGAGGCTATCAGCTCACACGGCCCTGTAATTATGTCAAATGAAGTGCCTCATGCGACCCATAGAAATTTCTCAAATAATGAAGCGTCAACATTTTGGTCCAGCCAAATTTCTGACACATTTCTGAGTCTCAGTAATAATGAGTAATTTAATGAGCCTCAGTAATACCTCAACGCTTAATCATAACAAAATAGTAATGAATTTTAATCCCCTGAAAACAAAACACAAGATTTTCCCAGGGAAAAATTCGTACTGAGATAGGGACTGAAACTTCGGTACTCGTAGTGGTAATAAAACATCAGATTGGGGGTACGTTTTGTATCGGATCATTTGAGTGTTTAGTAGTGAATAGAAACTACTTTAATGACTCTCGTAGTTACTGTCCACAACATGTAGGAAAACGACATACGTAAACTGTGAAGCATATTTCTAAAGATAATAGAAAGATATGCGGCTAACGAAAATTGGGAAGCATATACCATATTGAATATACGAAAAAATTCGGATATTCGTTTGGAAGAAAAAGTGATGTAGAGAAAGGCCTAGCTTCCTTTTTGCAACATCAAGGGTAACATAAGCAAGTGTGTGGGTAAACTCATTGCAATGCTAAATGCTTCACAATAGTGCGATAAAGTTAATTTTACCGGACAAAAATAATTCCTAAAGGATTTTCAGAAAGTAAATTAAATGAAAGAATTTCCCCCAAAAAGTCCTTCGAAGAAAGCCTTGAAACGAGCTCAAAAGCTCACAAACACCCTACCAACTTTTTAATTACAATAAGATTTTTCATTACAATCAGATTTTTAATTACAATAAGATTTTCAGTTACAATAAGACCGAATCCCTCGATCGACTTCTGGAAATCCGAAAAGTGCGGCGTTATCTCCCATCGCACCGTTAACGAGGTCAAGCTCTGCAAGAAAATGAGCGTCCAGCCTCTAGAAATTAACATCTTAATCCAACACAGAAGATTTTTTTACCTCTTAACGAAAGCATCAGTAAGATGGGAAGATTGTGTACGAGGTATCTACGATACTAACAGGTGACGAGCGCCCGGTGAGAGTTTTCTCCACCAACAATTAGAACTTGAAACTTTTTTCAAAGTTCCAGCTATAATAACTTGAAGTTGAAGGAACAAAACTTGAATGAATTCAGCATTGTACAAATTTCACTCCCAAAATAATGGAGTAAAAGTTTTCCCCTCATTTTCTAATTATTCCTGCATGTGGCAGAAAATTGACTGATATTTTTCAATGTAAAACCAACAAGCTTTGAAACGCTTCAAGTTTGCACTTTTCAAAAGTGCTTCGCTTCAGGTGGAAAAATTGCTCGCTGTAGCGCCGCCACAAGTTGCACTGCGACTACCATGACAAACTTTACACGCTTTCTTGCTTGTTCACTGCAGCCAAATCGTCCAATTGGACACATGCGATACGAGTGAAAAAACAGCCCCGAGAGCGAAAAATAATACATATAGAAGCACATTAAATAATTTTTCAATTTATTATCAGTTTTAGCAGAACTTCTGAAGAGACCATGACGAGCACATTACCAATCACTGATCTCATATTGTGCTGCATCTTCAAAGGAACCAAAATTTAACTTTTCGTGGAGCCTGGCAGCGACTCCAAAAGCCGCTTCGAGTCTTTTCAGGACTTCTTTCATTACTGGACGTAAGAAGTCCCCAAGAATAAGACCAGCGGAACAGCACACCCAGCGGAACTTTGGACGCACGCAGTTATTCTGTGAGGATCTTGTTTTGAGACCCCCCTCACTTCGCATCGTTAAACATTCAAAACACGGCCACTGATTCCCATCAGTTACGGCGATAACTCCTCCGTACAGCTGAAGTTTAAGTTAAAGCAAACTGATGGAGAACTTCAGATCCTCTTGGCACAACCCGCAACAACTTCAACGAAAAAGAAATCTAAATAACCCGAAGAAACAGAAAAAATGAAACTGACATAAAGGGAGCAACAAAAGAGAAAACATTTGCGTAAGGTTAACTCTCAACACAAGTACAGCACAACAGACCCAATGATGAAGAGGCGCAATACTTCACTACAAAACACACACTAAATATTGCTACAGGGTGGAGCATAAGTAACGCACCTTTATTTATTACCGCAATATACACTGGGTATCTGTAGACAGGACACGACATGCAAATAAACTTTAAGTGTTCCTCTATCGTTTGCAATTAACCCTATCGTTATACCTTTCATGGTTTATTTATTATTAATTTCTTAAAAGTGTGCGTTACTTATGCGCCACCTTGTACATGAGCTTCCGATTTCTATGAATTTTCAGTACGAACCTACGATTCCCATAATTATTGTTCTAAAACACCTGATTCTCCAACGATGTACTGACAAGAGCAAATGTCTCCTGTACTTTTTGTCGACAGTTACTCGAAAATTTTAGATACACTAATCCCAGGCGTCCAATAGGACGACCAAGGCTTCACTGGAGGACAAACCCATTAAGCGCTATTAATTTGAAGCGATCTCAACGTCTGTGACGTCACCAGCACACATCCAATAGCGATATACCTTCCCTAGTGTCCTGCAAAGCCAAATTTTACAGCTATTGGTAGCTCAAAAGCCCTAAACAATTTGTGCCACGAACTCACGAGAAGTTTCCGTTTACTCTTCAGACTGCTGTATTGTTGCAGCAAGTAGGACAATTTTTCTTACAATTTCTATGATCGCTATGGGCATTTTTTGTTTTATTAAGAGGCAAGGAATTGAATTTGCTAACAGCTCTTCCTCCCATGAGCATTCATAAAAGAGTAAATAAAGCGAAGGCCCTCCACTGGTCCAAAAAGTTACCCACGGCTGGAGACAAATGTATAAAATTGTTTGAATGGAATTCAACCGTGACATCCTTCATCGACTGACAATTCTTCAGGGATTCCTGAAGCGGAGTAATTTTTATGAGAGAACAATTAGAAAATAATGAATCTTGGAATTTTGACTGAAAAAAAAAACAATCTGGACGCTTGCCTTACACTTGTGAGCAAGAACGATGAAGACCTGACGGACTCCAGGGCAGCTTTTCTGAATCTTCCTGAAGTAATCCACAAGAAATGAAAAAGAAATACGCAATTAAAGACCCAGTAGAATGATTTTAATGCGGAAATAATTACCATGATTACAATAATGAATAAGAAAACTTTCTCGAGAATATGCTACCAGAAATGCGCCGTTCCAGACCCGTTTGGCAGGTTTCAATAGATTGAATGTAAGAACCGCGGAGGTGTTCGCTAATGAGAGGCGGTAGCGGGGCTGTGTAGGAGCCGCTAATGAGGGCTGAGATGCAGGTGTAGGGCTGCAGCTATGTGTGCAGCTGTAGTGAGTGGCAGCTGTGTGTGCAACTGTTGTGAGTGGCAGCTGTGTATGTGTGCAGCTGTAGTGAGTGGCAACTGTGAGTGTGTGCAGCTGTAGTGAGTGGCAACTGTGTGTATGTGCAGCTGTAGTGAGTGGCAACTGTGTGTGTGTGCAGCTGTAGTGAGTGGCAACTGTGAGTGTGTGCAGCTGTAGTGAGTGGCAACTGTGTGTGTGCAGCTGTAGTGAGTGGCAACTGTGTGTGTGTGTAGCTGTAGTGAGTGGCAACTGTGAGTGTGTGCAGCTGTAGTGAGTGGCAACTGTGAGTGTGTGCAGCTGTAGTGAGTGGCAACTGTGTGTATGTGCAGCTGTAGTGAGGGGCAACTGTGAGTGTGTGCAGCTGCCGCCATCTTGCTGCACAATGCATACTTGCGTGCCCACTATCGCAGATGTCCAACGAGGCTGCATAATATCAAGAAATAGAAAATCCTGAATAACTTAGTTAGTTGCAGCAAACACTGGACGAAATGGGCAGGTACCGTAGGAAAAAATACGTTAAAGAGCAACTAAAAGAGCGCGATGGGAGATTCCAAAAGAGACGAGAAGCCACTGAAAATGAGCAAAGGCAATACACGGTAAGGAACAACTGAAAAAAAATCAGAATAGTTGTGATGGTTGCACAATTCAGCAGCACAAAGAGCGTATTCTAAACAAGATGTCCACAATTTTGTCTTTTGCGTGAAGGTGTTGGAAAAACAGCCGCTTTAGATGGAGTCTCGAGTGTATCAGTAATGAGTGTCATGATCACCGAGGTTGCTATTGAGGCGTTGAACACGAAAGGTTTCCAGGCACCAAAATTCGCGTCCAGAAAATCAAGACCGGACGCGAGAAATGAGACATCGAAAGCTCGCCTCTCGATGCCCCGTGCTGCCGGCGGCGCCAGGGCTGGGAAATGCTGCCGGAAATGACTTGTGCTCGAGACCTGTTGCGCTGCATGGCTCGGGCGGCGCCGTGTTGGCGAGAGGTGGAGGCGATAATGGGGGAATGATGCGATAATGGAGAGAGGTGGATGCCATATTGGGGGAATGATGTGACATTGGAGAAAGGTGGATGCGATATTGGGTTAGGGCGGACGCCATAGTGACGAAAGGTGGATGCCATATTGGGGAAAGTGGATGCGATATTGGACGAAGGTGGAGGCGATATTCTAGGAAGGTGGATGTGAAATTGGAGGAAGGGGGATGCGATAACGGGAGAATGATGCAATATTGGAGTAAGGTGGATTCGATATTAGGTAATGGTGGATGTCATATTGGGGGAAGCGCATAGCGCATCCAATCAACGAGGATGAAGAAAATAGTGAATGCTGCGTTGAAGAGGAAGTGTACGCTAAATACGATATTGTAGGAGGATGCGAGGCTGGAGAGGATGGATGTGATACGGGAGAAGTTGTTCTTTTGAAAACAACGAATATAAAATGACGGTGTAGTTGTGGTGATTAGTAAGAGGCACAGTAGAGGAAACAAGGGATAGAGTCATTTGTATGGGTGAAAAATACAACTCCTCTAATTCGACTAGCCAATAGAAAGGCTTCATTTAGAATTCACTGGTGGACGTCACCCCAAAGCCATGTCCTTCGACCAATAGTGATAATGGATTTGCGGCAAGCAGTGTTGCTAGATGCAATACGACCAATGCTATTGGTTCGTTGTCGTGACGTCAGTAAACCCACGCAGTCGACCAATAAAGACTGGTTTGACCCTACCTTGTTTCTCCTACCGTGGTAAGAATTGAGAAGCTTAATTAGCCATGATCGAAGGAAACCTAACGAATAACCCGCGAGGAAAACGGGACTGACAATTACGTGAGAAAAAAGTAACTAACACCACCACACATGAAGGTTTAAATTCTGCATTATTATCTTACGATGTTATTTTTTGCTTTATCACAATATATTCCGACGTTCATTCTGCCACTATATATTCGGACGTTTCCGACACTATGTATTCCTACATTTATTCCGTCACAGTATATTGCAACGTATTATTGATCCCTGGCATCATTGATATTGGGAGTGGATGAAGTTTTGATCTGTAGAGTCCCGCCAAATCCCGAAGCAAACTCGGAGTGCTGATTGGATAAGGCGTTTTTTTTAACATCAAAAGAGCGGCACTCGCAGCTATGGAGGAGCTTCAGACATTCTGCTTACCTCAGTCTTGCAGCAAGGGGAAGATATGCAATGTATACAGGACATGAGAAGAGGTCTGCACTCACATACACCTGCAGTGAAAGATCGATTCTTTCTTTCTCCTCTCTGTTCTCTTTATACCAACAGCTATTTCATTCGCTGAACTAAAAATATTAATTAATAAAAATTGAATAAAAAACTAACGAGGAGACATAAAAATCCTTCGTTTTGTTGGGAAAACGGCGAATAATTTTTTATTCGAACGTTGGCGCGTAAAATATTACATTCCGTGGTAGAACAAGCGAACAGAACTCGGCCGCGAGTACGAACTCTAGAACGTTACGGAGAAGATACATAACGTGTGTTTACAGGGTTACATCAGTACAGGTAATGATTTCTGTTTACATGGTAAAGAGCTGAAAAACAAGCTATTAATTGGCGAAGAGTTAACTACAAGGTGCCCCGAAAAAATGTATTCACGCATGACTCTCTAATAGTCGTGTATTTTGTTTTGATGTGTGTGTGTACTCAGTTACAAGTTGGATGAATTGAAGCGAAGAAAAACACATCGAACTTGAAAAAGTTAAATGCAATGAAAGAAAAATTTGTTGCACTTGAAACAAAAGTAAAAATGCATGAAAAGGAATGCGAGAGGTTCCAATTAAGGATAAGAAGTCGCTCTTACCTTGACGCAGAGGCCAGCGTCGCGCATGCGCTGGATGTTCTCCTGCACGCACTGCAGCTGCCGGATGTTGTCTTCTGTTGATATGAAATGAACATAGCATTGTTAACACTGAGCTGTGAAATGTGAAAATGTAGTACAACATTGAAGAAGTATTGGGACTAACGACAGTATTGAGACTAGTGATAGTATTGGGACTGACATCAGTATTGGGAGACAACAGTATTCGGAGACAACAGTAATGGGACCAACGACAGTATTGAGATTGGAAAAGCATTTACTAAAATGATACCAGAAAGTTCCCGAGGACGCTTGGAATTCTAACCAGAGTACGGAACTACGTTTGTCTCTGTCATTAACTGACATATCCCAGGCTTAGCACATAACTCGTCTAGCGATTGACAAAGTGCATGATATGATGAATATCATGTGAAGCACAAATAAATGTTAGGGTTCGATAGGGGACAAATGGAGCTCCTACATAAGACGGCGTGTTTGCGTGCACAGAGCTCGTCACGGCCCTGTACAGCAGCCGGTGGTTCATTTCACAGATGAGATCTTCTTGAGGCTTTGAAGGCGAGTTTTGAAGAACTTGGAGACCGCGCAACTGGAGACGACGGCTGGAGTTACAGGAGAACGGAACAGGAGAAGGATGAAACAGGAGGACAAAAGAGGAGAAGCACCAAAGAGGAGAAGGACACCACTACAGGAGAACAGGAGAAGGATGAAACAGGAGGACAAAAGAGGAGAAGCACCAAAGAGGAGGACACCACTACAGGAGAACAGGAGAAGGACACCACTACAAGAGAACAGGAGAAGGACACCACTACAGGAGAACAGGAGAAGGACACCACTACAGGAGAAGAACAGGAGAAGGACACCACTACAGGAGAACAGGAGAAGGACACCACTACAGGAGAACAGGAGAAGGACACCACTACAGGAGAACAGGAGAAGGACACCACTACAGGAGAACAGGAGAAGGATAAAACAGGAGGACAAAAGAGGAGAAGCACCAAAGAGGAGAAGGACACCACCACAGGAGAAGAACAGAAGGACACCACTACAGGAGAAGGACAGAAGGACAAAACTACTGGAGAAGGACAGGAGAAAGACAAAACTAAGACTGCTCGCACTCAGCTCAATCCCGACGGAAGATCATTAGAATGGAATTTGCGATGGTGCGGCTAGCTCAGGAAAAGCTTGGGGCAGAATGAAATTAAAAAATGTGAAGGGCATCCAGTTAAAATTCATGCTCGAGGAACGCATAAATTGAGTCCGACCAAGGTATTATTCTCGCACTGTTGATAAGGGGGACGACCCAGGTATTTTTTGCGATTTTTTATTTCTAACCGATTGTTATGAAACTTGTTCAGTAGATGTAATTTTAAAAAAGAAACACATATTTGCTCATGTAACTTTTTCGATTTGGACCTTAATTTTTGATAAAATAGTAAATATTATTATTTCTTTTTCTTCGAAATTTCAAAAGAATAGAACTCAATGAGTTTTCATGCTTGAAAAAACCAAGGACAGTTTTGGAATCTTTGTAACATTTCTAACAAACTTAAGTTGCCTATTTTCCAATTTTTTCAATTATGTGTTTTAAACATGTTATAAAAAAAGTCACTTTTATCGCTTTGAACTGCGTTAAAAAAAATTGAATGTAGAAATCCAAAAAATCACAACTTTAGTTTTTTAAAAATGTTACAAGGATTCCAAAACTGTATTTGGATTTTTTCAAGCATGACAACTCATTGATTTTTATTCTTCTGAAATGTCCAACTGCGAAGAAGAAAACTTTTTATAAATTTGAAATGTGATAGAAATAAAAACATGGAACAATTGGAAAAAGAGCAATTTTAGTTTGTTAGAAATGTTACAAAGATTCCAAAACTGTCCTTGGTTTTTTCAAGCATGAAAACTCATTGACTTCTATTCTTTTGAAATTTCGAAGAAAAAGAAATAATAATATTTACTATTTTATCAAAAATTAAGGCCCAAATCGAAAAAGTTACATGAGCAAATATGTGTTTCTTTTTAAAAATTACATATACGGGGCAGATTCCGACAATTTTTATTTCAAAGCGAGAAGCTATCTCTAATTCAGCACAATCTTGTGATAAAAACATCAGTTCGAACATCAAACTCCCCTCAAAGAAAAAGAGTAAGTTTGTACGCTGAGAAGCTGATCATAGAAGCATAATTTTGACAAACTAACACATTCAGTTGAGCTTCTCCATTATTTAAAAAAAAGGTCGTGAAGCAACGGCGCTCAATTTCTACCTAAAAAGCTTCCAAACAAAATAGAAGGAGAAGAAAAAAGAAAGAATGTAGGACACGCCCTTGAAAGAAACAAAAACGGTTAAAGAAGCTTACAAACAATGTAAGAGGAGAAAAAGAAGGAGAAGAAGAAGAAGAAAAAGAAGAAGAAGGAAAAGATGAAGAAGAAGGAGAAGAAGAAGATGAAGAGAAACGATGTATGAACCACCCTTGAAAGAAAGAAGAACTCGTTTGAAGAAGTCATATTTCTTAAGGTGGAGGAGCGGGTATTGGCATTGTTGCCGCTCTAATGAGATGAGAGCGTTAATGCGGGAGTGAAGCTCTCTAATTAGCAGCATTGACGGAGGACGCACCACATTAGCGGGTCCTGAAGACAACACAATACGGCCTCATTCTGGCGGGCGGGGGAGGAGCGTACGCTTTCTGTTAAAGCGTACCTTTCTATGAAATATAATTACTGTGCAAATAAATGACATTTAAATTAATATTTATTTGGAAGTAAGTAGTTGTAACTCAAAAATTCGCAAAAGCCTGCCATTTGTCTTGCTTAAAATCCCAATCTTGGAGTCCCCGCACCGGTCACTACAGGTCCCGGGAAGAGCTTCACAGTAATGCATGCAGAAGAAATTGCTTTAATCGAATCTTCCAGCACTCTCACAAAAGTGAAATGACTCGAACGAAGTCAGACTTGAAAACAGTATTTTTTGAATATGATTTTTTATCGTTGAAGTGATCACTACCAATAAGAATTATGGACATTGCGTGAAAACACTGCGGTTAACTCCATTCTGATTTCAATATGCAGTAAAATAAAAAACAATTCTAACATTATCATTTAATGAGGAGAGAAATTCCAATGTTTTGAATAGTGAAGCGTGTTCGATGAAAATATAATCATAACATCAGAATGAGCTGAAAAGCTTAGAAACAAAAACTCAGTAGCTATTCTTTGCTCAAAACGTGGACCGAGTAAGCATGTACATATATATACAAGATCGTTCAGTAGATGAAAGGACAATCGCGTCTCGTAGAATTGAGTACTTAACAAATGCCCCATGGAGATAACTTTGAAGCTCCCAATTATCAGTGAAAGACATTATTTCATCAGAGGTTGCTGCCGAGACCAATGATGAAAATTAAGAGTTAAAAAGCAGTGGTACGTAAACAGAATACAACTTTAAGTACATGAAACATGAAAGTATTTGTCTGTGCTACAAAAATTAAATTTAAAAAAATTTAGTGAAGTTTCGATCCCGTCTTCTTTGACACCGCCAATGACGAGCTTGCAATGTTTAATTAGAATCAAACAGACAATATAGCTGTGGCAAAGCTTGAGTCAAACACAAAATAGCTGTGGTTAAATACCAGTCAACTCCCCAATATAACGACGCTACAGCTCAAATTCTAAAGAACTGCTACGCTGCAATCATCGTGACCACGTCATATCCGACACCGCTAATGACGAGCTTAGAAAGTGTTTTTAAAACCAAACAAACAAAATAGCTGTGGTAAAATACCGTCAACTCCCCAGTATAATGATGCTAAAGCCTTAATTCCAGAGAACTACTACACTACAATCTAAGAAATTAGGAGTCAAGCAGAACATCGCGGGAGGTGATCAGTCGATTAAGCCACACTACCCCCTCGCAGCTTGCGCTAAAAAAATCGAGCAGGTCACACAAAAATCAACGTTTTTTTTAAATCGGACAGGTCACCCAAAAAGCAACGGTTCTTTTAAAATCGTGCGGGTCACCCAAAAAGCGACAGTTTTTTTTTTGTGGGAGAGGGTGGATCTCCCGAGTGTTTGGGGCCAGGTTTGCCGGACCAATTCAAGTGGCTATCCCCCTTAAGTGGAAGCTGGGGAGGCGCGCCCCTCAACCCCGCAGCTGTTGTAGGAACACCACCTGACAGCTGGTGTAGGAACACCACCTGACAGCTGGTGTAGGAACACCCCCTGACAGCTGGTGTAGGAACACCACCTGACAGCTGGTGTAGGAACACCACCTGACAGCTGGTGTAGGAACACCACCTGACAGCTGATGTAGGAACACCACCTGACAGCTGGCGTAGGAACACCACCTGACAGCTGGTGTAGGAACACCACCTGACAGCTGGTGTAGGAACACCACCGGACAGCTGGCATAGGAACACCACCTGACAGCTGGCGTAGGAACACCATCAGACAGCTGGGCCTGTACGCTCAGCTGGATGGGACTCATCCCTCTCTGTTGCCTCCACAGCGGAGCTCGTTTGACGCCATCTTTCGTGATGCAGGGCAATGATGGGGGTGGTGATGGGGGTGGTGAAGGTGATGGCAGTCCATTCAGCAGATGAGGAGTGGCGTATTTGGGGGCACGGGTAGTGAGGTGAAGGTCATGAGTGTAGGTGAAGGTCATGAATGTAGGTGAAGGTCATGAATGAGGAGTGAAGGTCGTGTGCGGAGGGGGAGGTCATGAGTATAGGTGAAGGTCATGAGTGTGAGTAATGTTGTACTTGGCCAATGAACTTAAATAATTTAACGAAAAAAAAGCATCTTTACACAAAATTTTTAATGAGCTCGAAAGAATACGTACGACTTGAATCAAAGAGAGAAATGAGAAGTCCCTTTAACGGCGGGTTGAGCACTCTGTCGTAAAGATTGTTCATATTTAATCAATCACGTCACAAATTCTTTTCAGAACGGAAGCCCACGGACGTCAATAAGCAAGGGTACACCAAAAAGTTCCGTTAGAGCAGACGGTAACATTAGAGCAATGGCTTGTGAAACGTAGTTAGAAAGCCAATGGTCGTAGGGCTTTAATACTACAAGGGTTCAGGAGCCAAACAAGGACTCAGGATCAGGATTGGAGTGAGGGCATGAGAAGGGTATAGAAGTTCAATGAAAATAGAAGCAAACATTCCCGAAATTGAAGACACTTCGCAGTGGAGGTGTGCACCTCAATGTAACTTAAATGCAAATGAAAATGTAAATCAAGGTTGAATGTAATTTAAATGTAAATGCAAATTAAATGTAAATGTAAATTAAATGTAGTAGTAGTAGTCGAGAGCTTGCTAGCGCTTCAGAGGGAACCTCTATGTCACACCGAAGTAAATTAAATGTAAGTGTAACTGTAAATTAAACGTAAATGTAAAAATAAATTAAAAGTAAGTGTAAATGTAAATTAAATGTAAGTAGAGGCGCGATGTGAGGCCATCGGGTAAGGGAGCGGTGGATCAGAGGCGGACTGGCAGAGACGAAGGAAGGATTTACCGCACAGGAACATTGAGAAAGAAGGAGGCGGTTGCAAACGAACCGACCAAGGAAACAATAAATATATAATGTTCTTGGAAAACTTTTACGTTCATGTGCCGTGTTGATGCTCCATGTGAACCGACTAAAGAAATGACAAATATTTAACGCCATAGGAAAGTTTTTACCTGTGGCACACGTGCCGCGTTAACGTTTGCGCTTGAGATAATGAGCTTATTAAAATGTGGTGATGGTGACAAGGATTGTGTCCCAGTTCTCAGCTGAGATGCACGTCATTGGAAAAATTTTCACAATGTGAACTTAAATAGAAAAGAAAAACATAAGCGTATTTCTTCAGTGACAGAAGATTTTTGAGAAAGTGTATTGAATGTTCAAGGCGTTTATTTATTGTTCACACTTTCCAAAATCATAGACGCACGGTATTTTTATAAAGTTCTTAAACTTACAGCAAAAAACATCTCAATCATCATCATAGCAACAAATGTACAACAGTTCGACTGTTGACATAATGATGACAGATCTGGCTAATATATCAGGAATTAAACGCTTGGGATAGTTTCCTTCTTCAAATTTGTTCATTTATTATAACCTATCCAATGTATCCATACTTAGTGACACTCTTCCAAACCTGAACCATGACACGGTAAGTCCTGGTGCCGCCATACGCCTTCATTTGAGGGCAGTCACGGTACTGGGACTAATTATTGAAATTAATTATTAATGGAGGTGGAGGTCATGAGTGGAGGTGGAGGTCATGAGTGGAGGTGGAGGTCATGAGTGGAGGTGGAGGTCATGAGTGGAGGTGGAGGTCATGAGTGTATGTATCTAGAACTTTTAACTACCAAGCAAATATCAAGAAACGGTTCTACAACTAAATCTTGGGAAAGTCATGTACGACGAGCAAAAACTTTCACAAATGGATGTATTGGGTCTAAAGTCATCCAAAGTTTGGGTCTAAAGTTCATCATCCAAAGATTATTCTTTACTGTGTCAACGCGAAGACAGCACTCTTCAAGATATCGTGCAGGACTGGAATGCAAATCAAAAAGCGAACACTAAAAATTGTGCTAAAGTTGACATGAACAGCACTACTCGCCCATAACACAAAGAAGTTTTAAGTGATACCCATTTTAATTCGGTCATACCTTAACAGAAATTAAATTCGTACCTATTCTAACTCACTACCGAATTTTAACATTGGAAGCTCACGAGAAATTAGAAGACATGTAACCACCGCCATTTCTGACGAACAAAACTTGGGACACTTGGATCGCAGTTCTTCATAAACTGGGCAGACGCCCGGCCGAAATCCTGCAAGTTGTCACAGAAGATCTGATCAAGAAGGCCTCGCAATCTTGCCGCGGCTCTTGATAAGAAATCTTGAAAGGAAGTTCAGCTCTTCAGAGAAAATTAGAAGCTGGAAGAGGCAGAGAGATCCAGAAGGACCTGCAACTTTGCGAGTCGCACCGTAGTTGGGAGCACAAAATTGGCTTTTGATGAGCTTAAATGAATGTCTCTTTCTTCTTCAAATTTCAATACGATGGCGCGAGTGATAACGGAAGTGAGGGCTAGGAGGAGGTAGGTGAGAGGGGTAGGTGGAAAAGGGCCCGCGTTCATGCCGTTAAATTCAGCTTTTTATAATAAGCATAAGTCGCAACTTTGGAGGATCTTTCCGTTTATTTTTTACTGACCTAATTTCAGCAGCATCGGCGTGAAATACAACCGTGGATGAACATCTTTGACATCGAGTTTTTGCACATGTACAAGCAATGGGCGATTGCCACTGAATACAATCAGAAGTTGGAACAGAGAAACATTGATCAAAAAACTTTTAAAAAATGTAGGTAATGCTGATCATAAAAAATGCAATTCCGATCAAGATAAAACCCAGATGTGGGAAATTCAACAGAATGCAATTCGCTCAGTAGGCTCAGAATTTGACATACCAGACATCCTCATACCAAGCATTTGGCAGCACCAATAGCACAGACACATTAAAGGCATTAGAATACAGCAAGTAAGGAGGTACCGCTGCAGCTATTGAAGCTTCCCCAGCAACATAAGGTGGTCATATCCATCTTATTCGTACGAAGGTTGCTAGTAAATAATAGCAAACTAGACTGACGCACGAATACAACAAAGTAAGATGACTGGAAAAATATTCCCGCACTTACATCCATAAGAGTGAAACATTGGACACTTCCACGACTGACGGTAAGTTTAAAAAGAGAAACATAATGTTGATTTTAGATGACAGAGTAGCAAAGAGAAGGCCAATATTCCTGTACCCAGACTTGGTAAAGTGATACGACAGAGTCCGCAACTGAGGGTGAGCTTCAAAGAGGAATCGTGCAGCCTTTAAAGAGAAGCAGGCGCTGCTAGCGCGAGATGGGGATGTCTCTTCTATTGCAACTAGAGACATAGAGGCAGAAAATTTTTTATTTGAGACATTGAAGGAAATAAGTTGCAATTAAGGAAACTGACGAAAAGAAATTGTCATTAGAGACATTGAAGGAAATAAGTTGCAATTAGAGAATTGAGCCACAAAAAATTTCAATTAGAGAAATTGAGGCAGATAAATTGCAATTGAAGCAAAGAACTTACAATTCGAGAAACTGTTGCACATATATTGCAATTAGAGAAATTGAAGAAGAGAAAGTGAGCTTAGAGCAGAGGAACTACACTGCAGGCGCGCCGTGAGGCTCTGTTGTTCGTACACAAATTTGGCCCTTCGTGTCATTGGAGGAAATGAAGGGCGGACTAAATTCAGTTGGAGGAGTTTGAAGATAAGCTGTACGAGCATGATGGCATCGAATAAACGTAATAATATCAACAGTATTGAAGGATGTTCACAAAATAAACATTTAATGAACAATATATAGAGGAGAAGTTCGGCGTCACCAGAATGGTCTAATTGCGAACGTGTTACTCTGAAGTTTTCAACAATCTGGGCACGGAAAATAAGTTCCAAAAAAGCGAAATGTACTTCAAAATTTGAGCTCCTCAAATGAAAATAAAACGCAATAAGCACCAAAAATTCAGATTTAAAAATAAAGTTAAATTTGCACCAAGAAGTGCGCTCAAAATCTGCCCCTCAGAAAACAAAGCAAAATATGCACCGAAAAAAAGAGGTCAGCGACTAAAAAATAGAGGGGAATATGCATCAAAATTCAGCTCAAGCTATGCCCTTCAACTACAGAAACACGTTCGGGCCGAGGACGTCTCTTGAATTAGAGCAGAGGAACTGAATGCGCGCTCTGCCTGTCTGGTGCACACACGAAGCTCCCTTCACCAACAGCCACACTAGAACATCTCCATTCCAGTGAAATAATGATGATAATTACCATAATGATTATAACATCAATATCAATAGTATAAACCTGTCACTACCAACATTAGTGCGGCAGTCGTGCCTGCGATAGATGTCCTTGCAATGTGTCTGTTGCACTGCGAAATGTTTCTTGTATTTTTATGCTTTCGTTGGATCATTGTTAGATGCAGCACACCACAGCGTCAACCCTCAACTCCCAGGTGAAAAAACACTCGAGTTGATCTCGGACTTTTGGCTGATGTGCCTCGACTGTGGGGAGTGAGGGGATGGAGAGTGGGTGAGAGGGCAGGGGATGTGTGAGAGCACAGGTGATGGGTGAGAGCACAGGTGATGGGTGAGAGCACAGGTGATGGGTGAGAGCACAGGTGATGGGTAAGAGCACAGGTGATGGATGAGAAGACAAGTGATAGGATGGAAGAACTAGGTGATGGGTGAGAGCACAGGTGATGGGTGAGAAGACGAGTGATAGGATGGAAGAACTAGGTGATGGGTGAGAGCACAGGTGATGGGTGAGAAGACGAGTGACAAGATAGAAGAACTAGGTGATGGGTGAGAGTCTGACTCTTCAGTTCATCCATGATTTTTCTGTCGGATTTAAATTCAGTGATTGACTAGTTCAGGTCAGTACCTTCACGTTGTCGCGGTGCAACCATTCACTGGTTACCAACGCGATATGCCTAGGATCATTGTCCTGTTGAAAGACGAATTGACATCCAAAATCTGGCTTCTCAGCGGTTAATATTTTATCATATATCTTCAAAAATTTCAGTCATTTAGCTTTGCCTATGGCAGTTTTAATTATTTTCAATTATTTTGGATAATTGAATGCAAAGGAACTCTGCACCATTACGCTCCTTTCCCACATTTCGAAGTTGGGAAGGTGTTCGTCCTGGTGTAAGGCCTAAGGCTGTTCCATTTTTTCTCTAAAGATAAGCAGCATTATTATGGCCATAAAATTCTGTCTTACTTGCATCAGATCACAAAATTTGTTCGAGAAAATCATCATCGGGCTTCAAATTTACCTTTAAAAGTTTCGATCCATATTTTGAGCGACGTTTCTCCAACAATAGGGTCTTGCGACGAGAATATCATTTGAGCTCAACCCTACGCAGCTCGTACTAATTGTTTCCTTCCTGATCCTCCGCATGGTACTCTTGGAACTCGCATCTTGTTATAAACGGATTAGTTTATACCTCGCGGAACAAGTTTTGTGAATTTGTTGAATTCTTTCGCGGTGCATCAGCTCTTGGATATATTTCTTTTTTCGCAGTCATCTCCCGTTCTTCAAAAAAATGTCTTCTATTCTTTCGCAGTCATCTTCTATTCGTGGGAGTTAGAGCGATGCTTGGGTGCTTAACAAATTCTCACTCCATGCTCACTCTAGACGACCATGACGAAACGTTGCCATTTGATTCTAGTGTGGTGGCAGAATCAGTGGCGTCCAGGAACAGATCTGGGCCGGCAGAATCAGAGGCGTCCAGGAGCAGATCTGGGCCGGCAGAATCAGAGGCGTCCAGGAGCAGATCTGGGCCGGCAGAATCAGAGGCGTCCAGGAGCAGATCTGGGCCGGCCGGGCACAAAGATTACCAAGCGCAGGAGGCCAATGAATAAACAAGAGCAGCATGTCGCACTTGCTTAGACACGAAATTGGCATCTGGAGGCCGTGCCGAGATAAAGGCATGAGGAGGCCGGGGGAGAGGGTGAGGCAAGGTTAGGGGGGTGGGGAGGAGGGTCGAGAGTGGGGGGGAGAGGGAGGGAGGCCCCATATAAAGGGGAACAGCTGATCGCGAGAGCGGCAACCTATCCAGGGCTGCTGGTGCTGTAGAGCTGCTGTTGTGACTGCTGCTGGCAGTGCTGGTGCTTTTAGTGCTCCTGCTGGCAGTGCTGGTGCTGGCAGTGCTCCTGCTGGCAGTGTTGGTGCTTTTAGTGCTCCTGCTGGCAGAGCTGGTAGTGCTGGTAGTGCTGCGGTTGGTAGTGCTGGTGCTGTTAGTGCTTGGACTGGTAGTGTTGCTACAGCAGGTAGTGTGGCTCCAGGTAGTGTTGCAGCTGCTCTACCCACGGACTGTATCAGAGCACTCACTGGCGCGCTGTAGCACAACCAAAGCCACTCCGCACTACCAACACCCGGTGTGCACTACCAGCCCCAACACCACCACAATCAGCTACCATGTCAAATTTGCCGCAATTCTTCACCCCGTGGACTACCAAACCTTACGCCGCCTCAGATTACAGAGATCACCATGTGTGATCGACGTCACCCACGGATGACCGATACAACTTCAAGCGTCCGATACAACTTCAAGACCGATACAACTTCAAGTGACCGATACAACTTCAAGCGTCCGATACAACTTCAAGACCGATACAACTTCAAGTGACCGATACAACTTCAAGTGTCCGATACAACTTCAAGTGACCGATACAACTTCAAGTGTCCGATACAACTTCAAGACCGATACAACTTCAAGACCGATACAACTTCAAGTGTCCGATACGATTTCAGGCGACCGATACCACCTCATCAACTGATACCCTCAATTAACCGACCCTACACCACGCGACCGATGCCATCAGAGATTGAGGGCCAAGTGAAGCCAACGCTTGTACAGGTTTGGCTCCACACGCGCCACAATGGCATTACGCTGAGGCCACTCCACCAGCGGCGCGTACATTCTCTGCGAGATTACTGGTGTACATGCATACACGAACAGCGTTACGAACGGCTTGAAAACGGTTTTCGTACAACTTACATACGGTTTACATTCGGTTTTCATACGGCTTACATTCGGTTTGCATACAGTTTGCATACGATTTACACACGGTTTACATACGGTTTACCTACGGCTTGCGTGCGGCTTACATACGGTTTGCATACAATGCCATGTCCATTAAACTTGCTCGTTCACGGTTCTCCCTCCCTCTCACTCTCCCTCTCTCTCTAACTCTCCCTCTCGCTCCCTTCATGGCCAGATGATTGCCTAAACACTACGCTTAGTGAGGGAAATTTCGGCGTGCAAATAATGGGCTCGAGCACCTGACATCCTCGCTGCTCCATTAGTGAGTCAATGAACGTGAAATTTAATCGGCAATTTACAAGTAAATTGAATTTAATTTCCTGCAAAATAAAGCGGGTGTCAAGCGAGCAATTGCGAGGAGGCGCTCGAATATTCAGGGAGTCGCTCACACGGTCACACTAAATGATACAAATGTCAAATAGAGTATCCTACCTTACTATGTTATAGTATATTATCTTCTATTTTACTATATGTACGGGTGTCAATAGCCAACAAAGCGAGGCTTCGCAAGCTAACAAAAAAAAAAGTTTCTTCATAAAGCTTTCATTGAACTCCACCAGTAGCCCACAGGGGGCCATGGTGGCCATGCCTCCCCCCCCGAAATGTTGAGCTGGAGGCCAGTTTCAGTCGCCGTTTTAAGTAAAAGAATAAAAAGATTGCTGATAATCAATGTCTGGACCCCCTCAAAATTTTCGGCTGGCTGCGCAGCTGAACTCCACGAAAGAGGAATGCCGAGAGTAACATCCGTAACCTCATCCAGCAAATACCACAACGATGCGCTGGGGGAACAACCAGTAAAGATAGTTACTCGCGTCACGCCAGATCTCACCACAGGGGAATGACAGTATGCACATTACGAGCCAGGCGAACAACCCACTCAGTATATTGCCTGGCAATCCCACTGGGCCGCACAGTTTAACTTTTTCGCCGGATCATCTATGATTTTAGCCACCCAGTCTTACGTTTTCGCTGGACCATACATAATATTAGCCGCTCTATCCAACTTTTTTGCCGGATCATCCATGATTTTAGCCGCCCAGTTTTGCGTTTTTGCCGGATCATTTATGATTTTAGCCACCCAGTCCAACGCTTTCGCCGGATCATCCCTGATTTTAGCCGCCCAGTTTTGCGTTTTTGCCGGATCATTTATGATTTTAGCCACCCAGTCCAACGCTTTCACCGGATCATCTGTAATGTACGTCCTACTTCCCGCTGATAGAAACATCGTTGTAATAATTCGCGTGTTAGATTATTCGCTAGTGCATGATCTTTTCACATCTTTTAATCGTCGTGACATATATATATTCGTCACGTTCATATATTTTCTACCTTTTATTAATCAAATTGGAGCTGCCACCACCCTTTAAGGGAATATTTCTATATATTAATATTACATTCGAATATTTTCTGTAATCTTCGGTAACGTGTTTTGCGGTAATCATTTTCAAAGCCTTTACATTCATTTCTTACGAACGATCGTCTCTTTTTCTCTCCTAACTCATCTCACCACAAAAGGTTAAATAAAAGGCATCTTTAAATGAAAAGGGAAATTACATATTAATGAATGTTATCACTCTATGGCAGAAAACGCACCCTACATACTTAGAAGTTTGAAATAAGAGCATAGATAGGTAAACGAGGGAAACTCATCTTATCGGGCGATTCCGTCGTTGTTATGCGGATCACCGGTGGCTGCACCGCCATTTTGAAAGGAGCTGAGCATTCAGTTGGTGCTGAATGTTAATTAGCACTACCACGGCTACAGAAACAACTGACTTGCAGAACTCAATTCAGTAATTATAGCAACGTAATTTACTTTCCAATTAAACGCTGTGATTTACTTTACAATTAAGCGCAAACAGCCGCGAGGCTGCAACGCACGAGAATGCCCTCTCTTGTTCGTCCTTTCACAATGAACGTCTCCCCCCAACTGCCTCTATCAAGGGAACCGCGTGGGTCGGCGATCCTCTCTGAGATGCTAATTAGTATTTTTTATATTGACGTTCTATGATATAAACAGGAGCTACTTCCTAAACAATTCAAATACATGGATAATTAATTCTATAAATATAGTCGAAATAAAATCCCCATTTAGGATACAGAACCTTAAGAAAAAAAAACATGTAGTCGTACGTTGATGTTCCTGGCAATCTGTCGTTACTTCCACGTCGCATCGATGTTCGATGTCCGTCTTGGCGATCTTTCTAGAAGGTATGTGATGATATCCTCGCAGACTCAGACTCACATATGATCTTTTAAAAACGTTTAATGGATTGCAATGCTGGCCAGTCATCTCCTCCAGTTCTTAGCGTTGTTTCCTTATTTTCTTTGGTCGAAGACCATAGACAGTTATACTGAAGAGTATAACAACCCATGATTTTAGCCGCCCAGTTTTGCGTTTTTTCCGGATCATTTATGATTTTAGCCACACAGTCCAACGCTTTCGCCGGATCATCCATGATTTTAGCCGCCCAGTTTTGCGTTTTTACCGGATCATTTATGATTTTAGCCACCCAGTCCAACGCTTTCACCGGATCATCCATGATTTTAGCCGCCCAGTTTTACGTTTTCGCCGGATTATCTATGATTTTAGCCGCACAACGCGGAAGCTACGCTCGGGCGACAGAAATAGTAGATGTCCCGGCAAAAAAAACGGCACGCATTCCTCACATGCTGCACGCTGACTTATGACTATTCAGCTTTAATGAAGCTCGCAGATTGTGTTCAGTCAGCCCAACCAATACATTTTGACTTGCGACGCTCGCCTTATTTCCAATTAATGAAGAATCCGGCGTCCCAGGCATATATATACAGCGTGCGTACCGTTAGATTTAGATCACACAAGGTTGTCTAAGCCTCCCTCACCACAACAATAAATAAATAAAGAAAAAGCGTTTATTTTTTAAAAAAAGTTTATACATGAGATGCATTACAACATATTGGGTTTTAACAAGTTCTTAATACAACAAAAGTATTTTCGAAGCAATGAAGAAGAAAGGCCCCGTTTATTACGGACCGGGGAATCTATGCACAAGGTGTGTTCTTACACAAACCCATGCGCATAGGATCAATAAATTGATAAAAGGATTTTTTGAGATGCGAGACAATTTAAAGAAAACTGTAGGTGCTGAAGAACAGGACGGCAGTGAAGAGGAAAAAGATGATCCCTAACGAAAGAAAAAAAAACATTCTATTTCAGCGCAAGGAAAATTTACCCAAGTCTTAGCCAGGTACTTCGCATAATCTCCCGAGGACCTCAAATTCCCGTAGATGCAATAATTGTATTCCCTAAGGAGCCCTTGGGTAATGTGTTCGACGTGGCGTTTCAGTAGTGCGTTTCTCCGTCTAGCATTCCACGCTCTAGAAGGATAAAAAAATCAACAGAGTAGCAAACTCTGAGGAGCGATCACTACAACACTTGACTACAAACTAACACCACAATAAAATGCGGGAATAATTGAGTAGAAGCACTCGCTCGCTGCTGATTTATTCAGTGTCGGGGCGATCTCTTGCCCTGCCCCACCTCGCCCGTCTGAGTGCGGGTGGGGTACGCTGCTCCAACCGACGTCTTCTTGGCGCTAGCTCACTCGTTCCCGCTACTTGTGTTGCGTTACAGACAGTAGAGATACTGCGTTAGGGAGAGTAGAGATTTTACATTTAATTAGAGTAGAGATATAGCGTTAGAGTAAAGATATTACATTAGAGACAGTAGAGATATAGCATCAAAGAGAGTAAAGACATAACGTTAAAGAGAGTAGAGATATAGCATTACCCAGTTTAACTTTTTCGTCTCCTGCATGCATGTTTTTCGCCACCTAAGTGATTTAAGCGATTAAATCGTTTAGGCGGCGGAAAACATGCATGCAGGCGGCGAAAAAGTTAGACTGAGTAGAGGGAGAGTAGAAGTATTACATTGCTTGAGAAATACACGATAGTGTATTTTGAGGGTAAAATTTCTTGTAAAGTGAGCAACCGACGTCTTTATGACGCTATCTCACTGGTTCCTGCCACTTGCATTGGGGATAATTGCAGAGTTTAGGAAATATTTAATAGGCTTCCTATTTAAAATCCAGCGGTGGACGGTAGTTCTCGTAATTTAAATGTGACCTCTGAAGTGGGTGTGCGGGAAAAATGAACGTCTGTGAGACGGTCACACTCTAAAACAGTAAAGCAATGAGGTCTAGGTTGTAATATTAAGGCAACCCGCTGTATATATTTTCTGCTTTTGGGGCTACATTCAACGATGAGAATAAGCGATTCGCAGGTATTTATTATTTTTTATGACCGCCATGTTCCCTAGGTATGCCTTGAGAAAATCATCTCAAAAAAGAAGCGGTTTGTACTTAGCAGGCCTATTTCTCAGAACCCTTTGCTGCGTGTGGTAACCTCGGACACAGTTCACTAGTCATCAATAAGCTGCAGCTGTCCTCTCTCATTTGACTCGTGAAGACCTGACTTTACCTCACAACCTCTGTCTGCCCTCACTGCAGAGCCCTGCAGAATGTGAGTCAAACGTCCAACCTTGAAACTGAAACAACATTTGTGATATTTCAACCATTGTAAAGATAAGACGTGTTGAATAGTTTCTGAGACGTAAACAATCAGCAGGATTTTACGTAGCAATTACTTCATTTAAATTCCCTGTCTACTTACCTGTCACCTATCACTCCCATGTCACATCCCTGTCAACTTCCCTGTCACCTAACTTATCACACCCATGTCACCTCTCCTGTTAACTTCCCTGTCACCTAATTCATCACTCCCATATGTCACCTCTCCTGTCAACTTTTCGACCACACCACCCCTTTAAAATTTCCCTGCACTGTCATCCCCGTGTCAACAAGGTTGCCATTTGGCTACAACTCCGCCAGACGCCGCGCCCGTCGTAAGTAACAAGAAGGCAGGCAAAACTGCCGGTCTCTTTCGCAAAGAAAGATTTTCTCGCAATCATTTCCAGTTTTGGGAGCAGCAGCCGGAGTGGCTGCGCAATCTGCCCTCAGGGCAGCGAAGCCCCTCGCTGAACCCCACTTTTTTGGCTAGCCAGCTTGAAAATTCATGAGAGCTTTTAAATCCCAGATTCTGAGGTATTTAACGAAGAAGTCTGTGAAACACGAAATGCTTGACGCTTTCAACGAAGAAACTTGTGATATACAGTATAGATCAGGCATTTAACGGATAAGTCTGTGAAATACAAACTACTTGAGGCCTTTAGCGAAGAAATCTGTGAAAACAAAATGCTCGATTCATCCGTGATGTATGCATCCCAGCACTACGCGCTCGGACCAGGTTTCTGTATTTATAAGACAGCGCTCATTTGATAAAGAAGGAAAATCTATTTTTTTTTCGTGACAGCAATCCTGAGCCAGGTCGCTGTAGTTAACTTCTCGCTTTTTTCTTCGAACGCACGGCGTCTCGATAGTGAAGGATCGTTGTCTGATCATCTAATTAATAAAGAATCGTTGTCTAATTTTCTAATTAATTAAGAATCGCTGTCTCGATTTCTAATTGATGAAGAATCGCTGTCTCGATTTCTAATAGATGAAGAACCGCTGTCTCGATTTCCAATTAATAAAGAATCACTGTCTGTATTTCTAATTAATGAAGAATCGCTGTCTCGATTTCTAATTAATGAAAAATCGCTGTCTGTATTTCTAATTGTTAAAGAATCGCTGTCTCGATTTCTAATTAATGAAGAATCGCTGTCTCGATTTCTAATTAATGAAGAATCGCTGTCTCGATTTCTAATTAATGAAGAATCGCTGTCTCGATTTCTAATTAATGAAGAATCGCTGTCTCGATTTCTAATTGATGAAGAATCGCTGTCTCGATTTCTAATTAATGAAGAATCATTGTCTAGGTTCTGTGGTACTGTTGATGTTTCTGCTTGAGAGCGCACTGGCGAGCAGACTTTGATTGCAAATCTCAAGTTTCACTCATTGGCTAAGCACTCAGAGTCGCTGGACTTAGTTCAAGCTCAGTACTGCACATTCCCCAAAACTTCTGCCAAAACTGCCCGCGCACTTCTGTCAGGGCCGAGGATAGAGAAACTTCGGTAGAGCGGTGTAGTTTACTTGGGTAGAGAAGATCACAGACCAAATGCGGCTCTGAAAGCCCCGCACCTCAATTTATACTAGGTCGCTTATGCTGAATCAGCATCCGCACTGCGGCAACCCACCCGAGGGCGTTGTACTGACCATGTACGTATGTATGAACCAAAATGCACGCACACTTCCGTCATTACAGAAGCCAATTAGAAGTGTTCTCTCTTATCACACGACAGCCTACTTTCAGCAAGAAACCAACCATAGCCCCCCCCAGTCTAACTTTTTCGCCGCCTGCATGCATATTTTTCGCAGCCCCAGTTATTAAATCGCTTAGACGGCGAAAAACATGCATGCTCATGCGAAAAAGTTTGACTGGGATGCATGCGTCGCTGCAGCGCTAACCTTTGATGTGGCCAAAGTAAGAATGTTATATTTATGATTACATATACAGCGTTGGGAAAGGATGAAATTCGGTCAAAAATTGTGAGCATTGGTTAAGTGATAAATAGATTCTGGATAACACGCGCTAGGAAATGTTGAGGTCTTCAATACAAAAGAAGATTGGAATAAAGAACAAATTTCTTTAAAAAATTTCAGGATGGAACTAGTATCCGATTATCCATTACACAAATGATTTTACAGGTGAAGTAAAGACTAATTTTATCTACTGTCTTACCAGAACTCAGGCAATTTCTTAGTTACGGCAATCTGACTTTTGAAAAAATTTCTGCCCTGTTTAGTGCTGAAAAATAACTCAAAAGAAATAAAACATGGCTAGTGTGCATAGATTCGCCGTTTCTTTAATTTCATCCTTAAAGGTGCCTTCCTCCTTCTACTCTTGGGAACATCGCTGACAAGCGTGGTCATAGCGACGACTGAGGAGGCTTAGCTGAAGTTTGATAATTTCGCATAAGAAACGTTGGAGAACAAATACAGCAGTCATCACTCACAAAAACAAAAATAAAATTTGAAAGCGACGACAGAAAACCAAATATGTAGCACTGACTGTACTAAACGAGACAGCGAGGATATGTCTGCCACTTAGGGGCACTTTCATTACCCTTAAAATTTTCGCTAAAACTGTCATGAAAATACTGATTCTAGCAAAGAATTTCCATCATGGAAGTCGTAAAAATGCATGCCCATCAAGAAGAGATGGGTTGAAAATTTTCAAACTACACACAAAAGCAAGCCAGTATAGAAGCTTAAGAAGTGTGATTAACGCACAACCCAGTTGATCGCAGTAGCTCTACAGTGAGCTTCACAGGTACGTGTTTGGCTTCTTTTGATGCTATATGTTATATCACGTACTTGGTATTTTTATTCTAACACGTTTACTGCGATGCAATGCATTGGTGGTTACGCGCTGCTGAAATTCCTACATTTTCTCCGTAGAACATCGACCTGACAAAGCATCAATATAATAATAGCATCACTCTGATACCATCACGAGCTAATGAAACAATCTGCAAAAAATTCGCTCACGGCATTCAAGAGCTCATCAAAATGGAAAAACAACAAGTACTTGTCGAAAAATTTGACGAAACGTTCAGTAATTTCTTTATTACTCTTTGAAAAACCGCGAGGGGATGTGGTGTGTGGATAAATCTTTATACCTTTCGAAAATTTTTAAAAACAAATACTTTCTCTAGAGTCTAGACCGACCCACTGGTGGGACGGTTCGCGGCATAAAGAGCTCTGCCACGACCCAGCGATGGATCGCATGACAGTCGACTTGTTGAACTGCCAGACGTGGTGAGGCCAGAGCTACCCTGCGTTACCTCAGGACAAAAAAGAAGGAAGCAAAATTCGGTTTTTGAGCTGTTCCGAGTGACGCAAAGAGCGATGGTGCGAGCGTCAAGTGCAGTCGAGTGGCAGGTCTGGAGTAAGGTTTTGTGAGAATTTACAACGTCGTAGCGGTACAGCTTGCGGCGTATGTTTAAGTGGACTTGGCTACTCTACGTAGACGTCTATTTTGAACTCAGCAAACGCTTAGCATCTGGTAACTCGGAAGTGTTGCCAGACGCTGCATATTTTTACGTTTATATTAAAAATAAATTGATGCAACACATAGTCAGCCAAGTCCGCTGAGGAGAACTTAACGCTGCCGGCTGTATCGCCACAACAGCGTAAATTATTTACAACTTTTACGTCTAAAAAAAATAGTAATAGAACTGAAAAGCGCGTTAAAAAATTAATGTTGTCGCTGTCACCACACCAGCGCTTCAGAAGCAAGAGCCGTACGTGGGACCTAAAATATAAATTTGTGTCCCAGTTCTTTCAGATTGGTTCATAAGAATAAAATTTACACACACTAGTGCAATGCCCGCGAATTGCAATTCTACTGTCTAGCCAATCCAAATAATTGATGTGTTAAATATGGGTCATTTGAAATCTGTCAGTTATCAAATTTCAAATTTTATTAACGATTATTCAAACGCCGTTCAGGGGTAAATTTAGCTCTAGCTACTCGTTGGCCAGCAGCATTGATTCGTCTTACCACTTTGCGTTGTTCTTCCGATAGTCTGCGGCGTTTTTCTTGCTGTCGAAGTCTTGCTGCTTCTCTCTTACGGTTGCGCATGCTTCTATCCATGGTGGCCTCTTTTGCTGGAATTATCTCTTCGAAGCTTTTCAAGAAAATCACAATTTCGAAAACAATAAATCAAGTTCCAAAATCTTGCGTCTTATACTAAGTGGTAGCCAGGTTACTGGTCAAACGAATTTAAAACATTTCCTTTCGCATTATCAATTAAAAATATCAAAGCAACTTGATGAATTTCAGCAGAGAAAGCTCAAAAGAAAATTTCTATTTGTAAAAATAAGCCGATTGCGTATTCTGGATACCATAATGCAAGTGAAAGGGAATTGAATCGTCACAGAAAAATAATGCAATAGGATAATTTCTTGTATTTCTTAAGCTTTATCCTTGTTGCTATCAAAGCTATCGATTAGAAGAGGGGGTCACACAGACAGACGGACGGACGGACGGACGCGGCTCCTTTTAAAATAGTGACTAAGAAGTAAAAATCTTCCCAAGAATTTTGTACTCTTCAATTCCCGCGAAACGAACGGTAATTCTTCCATTAATGTACTAACTAGACCTCATGTGGCCGAGTTGTAATTCATTTCTTGAGGTCATAAGCTCATCCCTCGGCATAACCGTCAAGAAAAGTAAGAACAAACACCAGAGAAGGGCAGTAAATATCAGCCCCCGCGTTGATTCAAATAAAAAATCGGTTTATTTTCCCAATGATCGCAAGAACTCCGGACCAGCGACGAGCGAATGCATAACGACAGGCTGCAAAGATCATTTCTACGAGCTCCCACGACCAAATCCAGGCTCGCTTTTATCTTGGCAAAGCTCTGAAGTTCACCCGCCGCCAATTATCTCGCGGACTTGTGATGTAAATAAATACAGGGAAGCGCATTAAGCTAATTGCGATCTCAGGAGCCGCGCTGCTAATGTGCAGCTGCTGCAGCTCTCGGTGACGGGTACGAGTACGAGCACGGGTACAAGCACGGGTACGAGCACGGGTACGGGTACAAGCACGGGTACGAGCACGAGTACGGGTACAAGCACGGG
>JACJUY010005169.1:0-19259 GCA_014220935.1 Platorchestia sp. MABIK
CCACACCCTGCAGACAACATCCACTCCCCCACACCCTACAGACAACATCCACTCCCCCACACCCTGCAGACAACATCCACTCCCCACTTTTCGCCGCCCCACCTTTGGTCTTGCCTCCGTATCGCCGCCCGGGGGCCAAATCTAATAAGGCTCGTTAGGCCTTCATTCTCTTAGGCTAATTTCGGCGGCCTTCTCACAGAATTAAACTCAAAGGCCGCTGCTACAAGGCGATTAAGTTATACGCCTCCACTCGACTTCAAAGAGATGCTCCTCAAGTGGAGGTCTTGCTGCTGTCACTTGAAGCAATTCTATTACCCGGGAAACATTTGAATTGTAGAGTTTCAAACAGGACAGTGATCCATGGTTTTTCGGCCGTTACTCGCCGTCTTACCATGCAAATATAATTCCTCATTAAGTTTCATTTGCGAGGTCTGCTAGTCGGAAGATTTTAGTGTCCTGTGTTACGCGTGGTGTTTGGTAGGAAAAGGATTTCGAGGAAGATTTGTGCCCCAAAATTAGGCAGCGAAGTTTGGTTCACCAATTTGTTTAAGAAGCAGTTTCGTTCAAGGTCATTTAAAGCGTTTTGTTTTCTTTTCATAAATGAGATTTTATTTCTGAACCTTTTTATAATAATAATAATTCTAGTCTGGTGAAATGTCGCAGAAGTGAAAATGCGTAGAAACTGACCTATGCATTAGATTCATTAGAAGAAAACTGATAGAAACTTTTCCTTTTTTTAATAAACGAGCTGTTATTTCTGAGCATTTTGGAAAATATTATATTAATTCTAGTCTCCATCAATACAACAAAAGTATAAAGACGTAGAAACTGAACAATGCATTTTGTGCTCAAGGAGAAAACGAAAGAAGCGTTTCTTATTTTTTTCAAAAGCGAGCCACTATTTTTGAGCCTTTTGGCATAATATTTATCCTAATATGCAGAAATATCAGCATTTTGGAAAATACTATATTTAGTCTAGTCTGCAGAAATATCAGCGTTTTGGAAAATACTATATATAGTCTAGTCTGCAGAAATATCAGCGTTTTGGAAAATACTATATTTAGTCTAGTCTGCAGAAATATCAGCGTTTTGGAAAATACTATATTTAGTCTAGTCTGCAGAAATATCAGCGTTTTGGAAAATACTATATTTAGTCTAGTCTGCAGAAATATTACAAAAGCTACAAGACGCAGAAACTGAATCATGCACTCCGTGTGAAAGGAGAAAACGGATACAGAACGCAATCCGAATTTAGAACGCAATACGACCAAGTCAGTCACAGTCCAATTAAAATGAAGGGTCAAATCCTACTCGTGCAGGAGCGGATGCTATTCCATGCTCAGAATAAGCTTCATTTGCGCGGGGAAATCCATGCAGTATCCAGGACAGGCTCAATTTGGCCGTCATTTCTACCTGCAGTCACGGACGAGTTATTATATTAATTAACTTGTATAGGTAACATCAGATGAAAAGGAAACAATGCGCATTAGACGTTTGTTTTTCTATTTTTTGTGCCAGGAAAGAATGAGATTTCTAAGACTGATATGTCAACTTCAAATACTGCGTTAAAATTATATTTTAATGGTGAAGTTCTGTTTAGGTATTGGATTTGACTGAAAAACTCCACGCAAATGATGCGTAAAAATTACTTTTTGAAGTTAATTTTAGTTCAGGTGTTAGCTTTTGATTGAAAATTTTCTGTGAATGCCGTGCAAAAATTATATTGTAGAGGCTAATTTTCGTTCAGTTATTGGTTTTTGACTGAAAAACTTCCTGGTCAGACGGGAATAATTTTTGATTTGTTTTGGGTCTTGCTATCAGGATCGGTCGACCGGAGAGCCTCGTCTTTTAAACGAACAAGGGTCTGAAAAGTTCCTTATTTGGCAAGGCAGCATTTAATTTTTTCCCGACCCCAAAGGCCTAAAAAGCTTTCCTTATCCATTGAAACACTTCTATTTCCTAATTCTAAAAAGTTCTCTTATTCACAGCAAGAACTATATTTTCTGCTGCCAAAGTCGGAAAACCCACTCTTTATGCAAGACAATATGTATTTCTTTTTTTAATGGCAAGGGTCTACAAATTTTCTCCTTTTGTACATCACCTAAATTTTTAAAATTATCAATTTCATTTTTAAAATTTTATAAACAATCTTCAATTTCCTGAAACGCAGATCGGTGCGTGCGGTACCGATCACGTTTGTAAAAATGCAATTTGATCAATTTAATGTTTTCTTTGTGCTCTGTTGTCACCATGTGGTCACCATGTTGTCACCATGTTGTCACCATGTTGTCACCATGTTGTCACCATGTTGTCACCATGTGGTCACCATGTTGTCACCATGTGGTCACTATGTTGTCACTATGTATTCCTTAACGTACCTGAATGATTAACAGTTTTAAATTATTCCTACATGTTGTGTACTGTACGTCAATCGGGCCTGGATGGGAGATGGCGTAAAATCGGCAATTTGAATACGTAATCGAATAATTAAATACGTTATTAAATACGTAATTGAATACGTAATGAAATACGTAGTTCAATACGTAGTTGAATTCTATATACGTAATTCAAGATCTATTCGAATAATCAAATACGTCATCGAGTAATTAAATACGTAATTAGATACTAAAAAAATAGAATCATTAAAAATGAGTGACGACTTAAGCGAACTGATACGCTCGCAACGGTTATTCCTATAAAATGAGTTGCGTAAGGAGTTCGGAAAACGGTATTAACACTTTGGCCGCTGTTGGTTAAACTGAAGTTTAATTTTCAACTCCGATTTAAAGTTAATTGGGACAAGCAAAATTGAAAATAGCAAACATTAACTGGATCGTGCATTTGTTTAGCTCTAATTCAGTATTGATGAAAATTGAGTTTGCAACTACTGGTCGGTCAGCAGCATTATGAAAATCCCCTCCGTGGCCACCGGTGGCGCACGTTGCGGTCTAAGTTTTAGTAGTTATGGTTAAAACTATAATATGACATTAAATGCATGAACTGAAGAACCGTTTTGGTGTATTTTCTAATTTATCAACATCACAATTGACGATTCTATGAGTTGAGTTGAACAAAAATTCTACGGAAGTGACAACCAAGTTTTCATCACTTCGATATTTTCCAAGTGCAGCTAGTGTATGATGGCTGTGGGTGAGGGGAACTAGAAACATGCTGCAAAGACAGGGACATCAGTTGATAGACAGAAGAGGTTATATAAATCAATTGACAGATGTAAAATGTTATCAAAATCAAATGACATAAACATAAGGTAATAAAAATCAATTGGCAGGTAGAAGAGGTAATAAAAATTAATTGACAGATAGGAAAAGGTAATAAAAATCAATTGACAGGTAGAATTACAGAAAGGCTTGTGCGCATTTTCAACCGATTTCGAAAGCTCAAAGATCAGTGATAACTCCCAAGAATTAAGCGATTGTGTTTATGCATGAAAGTTTTATTGCCGTGCATGTTGTGCTCGTGAGTGCAACACTGACGAGCTTCAGGCACACCTCAGGGTACCGATATCGAGCATCATACAGAGCTGAAAAAACGGAGTTTGAGCCTGATGCTCGTCAGTGGTGCCTCCAGTTGCACCTGATGCTCGTCGGTGGTGCCTCCAGTTGCACCTGATGCTCGTCAGTGGTGCCACCAGTTGCACCTGATGGTCGTCAGTGGTGCCTCCAGTTGCACCTGATGCTCGTCAGTGGTGCCTCCAGTTGCACCTGATGCTCGTCAGTGGTGCCTCCAGTTGTACCTGATGCTCGTCAGTGGGCCTCCAGTTACACCTGATGCTCGTCAGTGGTGCCTCCAGTTATCTTTAAGAAAAGACTGATCCTATGTAGGATACGCACATTTTTCTTCATACGTAAATTTCAGGAATTATGTGAAATTCTAACCCATTATTTTTCCTCGCCACAAAAAGGGCATGGGACTGACGGACTACGAAGGAATGGGTTCCATATATATAAAATTACATATGGAGTGTTAGTAGAGATCCAGAAGTCTAAGTATTTGTATACTTTAGAATGAAGCATCTGTGTGAGTATCATATTTTAGTTTCTTTACCTCTCTGATGGCTTTTTTTTTGAAGAGAAAAGAGTATTTTGGTTTTATTTTTATCAGTTCCGTGCCATGCTTCTGTTCCGTATTGCAAGTATTGTGAAATGGGCGTTCGGTAAAGTATTTGCAAAGCATCATCAGGCGATCAATTTTTCACTTTATGGAGCATTCCGATGGATTTTGAGAACTTAGCACTAACATGAGCGATGTGCTCTTTGAAGGTCAGATGTTCATCTATTATGATGCCCAGGAACTAATATCAGTTGGCTTCTTCGATTTCATTTTCGCCAATTTGAATGCGTGTAAGAGATATATGCTAAAATATTATAGATATGACAGTTAGTCTTTCATCTAATTTTATTAAGTGGAGAATTATTGTGAAAATGCTCTTTTGAAGATTAAACTTTTCATTTTGAAAATGTGTAGTAAGAATTTTCAAGTTACGTGGGGGAGTTTTCAAAAGTCAGAAAATTTAAATTTAATTTGCATGAAGTTGAGTAGCCTTAAGGATTGGTGTTGGTTACAAGTGGGTAGATTTACTCACAAAAATCTTCATTTCATCAAATAGATTTACAAATTTAATTTTAATTTATTTATTTCAAATTTCATCACAAAAATTTTTATTTTTAGTTACAGAGTTAGATCTCGTCTGTTAGAGGTGCTGGCAAGTTCAAGTTAGTTAGGGAGTTAGAATGAGTTTGAACGCTAAGCACAGGGAAAAAGTTACTTTTACTAAGAGACTGAAATGAGTTAAAAAGGCAGAATGATGTTAACTTGGGTGCAAAAATTATTTCAAAAAAATTTATTTCATAAACAATTGTTTCAATACATTTTTTTCAAATTTAGGAATTGTGATATATTTTGTTTAAAATTTACTTATTTCAATAAATCACATTTCTTATTTTAGTCATTCTAGGATGTTTTATTTAATCGTTAGTCATTTCAATATATTTTATTTCATATATAGCGATTTTGATACACTGTACTCAATATTTAGTCATTTCAGCACATTTCATTTCATATTTAGTTATTTCAATGTAGTTTACTGAATTTTAAGTTTTTCAATATATTTTATTTAATATGTTTTTTCAGTAAATGAATCAGAGGAACGTTTATTGAGCGCTATTTTCGACAACTGTTATTTTATCAATTTCTCTATATTAAACTTAGCGTTCTACTACAATTTTGGGTAAAAATTGAACAAATTAAAAATGTTATGAATGTAAATACAGTAAACATAAATGAACCCAACAAACATTAATATATTAATTAATAAGCAGTAACTAATGTAAAGCAAAAAATTGAAAATTTTACGAATATAAACACAGTAAACAACAATAAACACAACAAACATTAAATCATTTATTCAACAACAAAAGTAGAGTTTTTGCGTAAAAAAATCACCCGATATTCCCTTATTTCAGATTTTAATTTAAACTGGACATGAAACATTGCAGTGGAGTGATGTTCATCAGCAAAATAAACCAACTGAACTCAAGTGAAGATGATTTCCTCCAACATGCTGGGTTCTTGTACTACCGACGTCTCGTCTATCAATATATTCTCAGAAACGAATTTAAGCGTCATGCAGGAGAGGTTTCATGAGATGTATGACTCGTTTTCATGAGATGTATGACTCGTTTTCATTAGATCTATGACTGGTTTTCAGGAATTTCCATGCACAAAATCGCTCAATCACGTCTTCAACAACTCCAGGCTTCTTCCGCGAGACAAGTTCAATGCGAAGTGTAAGTCCGAGAAAAAGTTCTCTTCACAAAAAGGGTCTTGTGAGAGTAGCCGTGACTAACGAGGAACCTTCCTGCTGAACTTATCTTTCAATTTCATCGAAGCAATCGATATTTTCTATTGAGTGTAGCAATCCATCATAGTACACAAGCATGTGTACTGGACCTAGTTTGGAGGGGAGGGATATGTGTATGGGGTGTGTGTGGGTGTGGGGATGGGGAAAATTGGTATGGGAAAATAAGGGAATTGAAGTTTAGGGAATTAAGGTTCGCGAAGAAAAATTGAGGATTTTAAAACTAAGGAAATTTGGGTTTGTTTGGAAAAATTGGGAATTTTAATCTAAGGAATTAGGGTATGAGGGTTGGTATGGGTGCATTGGTGAATTAAAATTTAGAGAATTAGTGTATGAGGGATTTCCATGGGATGATTGAAGATTTAAATTTTTAGGGAATTAGAGTATGGGGGATTTACATCTTAAAATTGGGGAATTTAAACTTAGGGAATTAGGGAATGGGGGTGGTGTGGAAAAAAGGAGAATAAGAGTTAGGTGATCGGTCAGTATATTCGTAGGCTTTCCTTGTAACGAGCTCGTGTACCGGGTGGTGAATGATTAATATTGATTAATGGTTTCTCAGCTGATTAATGGTTTCACTGAAGCGTGAAATTTGTACTTGTTTTCATGGGTTTCAATGATTTAGACTTTTTGAAGCTTGTAGCCTTCCACGTGATTGATTTATGGACAATACTTACTCGGCAATGAATTAACACAATTTTTGTGTGTTTGTTCGGAAATGAATTTACACAATTTTGGTATATTTGTACACAGAATTTTCAACATAAGCTCAATTACGGAAAAATGAGCTAACAGTCTAGTTAAAATCATATGATTTTTTATTTGGGTAAACATTATTGTGACAAAAAGTTACCAACATTCTTTTTTAAAATAAATTGAATGGTTGTGAAGGTCTGTACATAAAGCGACTTCTGATTTAAATAAATTAAATTAAATGGATAAAATTTTTACATTATCAAAATAATTAAAAGAATTGAAATTATTAAAATCATAAAGTTATTAGAATAAGTATGTTAAATTAGTTTACAAAACAGTCATCGTAAAATCTATTTCGGGCTTAAATTATTATTTAGGGTGAATTTATTTTCCAGGATCTCTACTTTGTTTTCAAACGTTCTTTTCTGGGGCGACTTTTGTGCAAACACCAAAAGTGTAAAAATTACGGGTAATTGACCATTTTTTGCACAATGCATTTGCGAGTAAACGTTGTACAGCATTACTCGACTCAAATTTAGTCGTGAAAAAATGAGTTGTGGGAAAATAGGTTTTGAAAAAATGAGTTGTGAAAGAAGAGATGTGAAAAATAGAGTTGTGAAAAAATGAGTTGGGGAAAAAAAGTTGTGAAAAACTGAAACGATAAAATGAGCTAAGGAAAAATGGGTTGTGAAAAAATGGGTTATGAAAAAAACGTTGTGAAAAAATGAACTGGGAAAAAATGAGTTATGAAATGAGTTATGAAAAAATCAGTTGTGGAAAATCATTTAAAGTCATTTTCATTCTTGTTAACGGTCCAGGATAAAACGCAGCAACGCCCAATCAAAGATACTTAAAAAACTTTTCAAACAAATTCATAATATCACACATGTGTACCGTAGAAAAACTGAAGCTTTTCTTCGAATTCTTTTTGGCAAACATCATTTAACGTAAATAACTCCCATGGTAATTTTATTAAAACGTCACTAAAATTTAATTTAAATGATGGACGCAACCATTCGGTGTACTGTACAATAAAGTTTTCTTCTTTCATACACCGAAGAATAAGCAACCTCTGCAGTCTTTGCCATAGCATCAGCGTCGTTGCCTACCAGCCTTCCACCGCACTTGACCTGTGATACTCTTCTTCGTTAATTAAGCCTGCAGCATCTGATTCACTCCTGAGTGTGGCCGGTGTCGTGGCCTATGTCTTCTGCTCTTCATTGCTTCTACATCGAGAGGGCTCTGACGACGCCATGATTAGCTAAACTTCTCTGCCGACCTTCTGCCTCCCTGCGCTTCGCTTCTGCTTCGCCACTCGAGTTCGGCTGCGTAACTGATGTGAGTCACCGTAATGGTTAGCGCCACATTTTTACGTAGTGACGTCAGTAGCAATTCCTAAGAACCTGCCTTACTTACTTTAAATAAATTGGGAGATTAATTGTGTAACGTTGCCGTAAATCAATTTTTGTTTTACTATAATTTCGGCAATTGTTACAGCAAATTTCTAATTACATTTCGTGTTCTAAGTTTAGAGTACAGAAATTAATGTCTATATATTTAGTTACTATAATTAATCTAGGATTAAGCATATTTGCCGCAGACTTGAATCAGTCTGCTAACAGCTAATCCTAGCAATTAATTAATTACTACTTAAGCTGAGTTCTCTTGCTCTGCAAAATTTTCTGTAAGACTAGGCTTTCACCCAATACCTAATTCTCACGTCGCTATTCTTCAATTACTTCCGTGGTCTTCCTGACCCGTTAAATTTTGCGGCGTGACTATAATTTATATTGAATCGACCTTTTAATTCATAAATTTTTGAGCAGTCGTTATAGACTCCATATTTTCTTATTACTAAAAATTTGTTCTCAAGCGACAGTGATCGTGGCACGGTGCTGGAGGGGCGCTATGGGCGTGCTGGTGTCCCAGCTCTCCCGTCTTCCAGCCCACTCGCGGGATGGAAAACCCAGTCATTCATTAGTTTATTCATTCAATGAAATAAACTAACCTCAAGTTTTGGACTCTTTCCTATCCCTGCGTCAGTGCCATGCTTCGTTTTTGTCATGTACTCAATGAAATGGGATTAACTGAAGAATTTGGACCACTATTTAATCTATGGTTTCAGAGATGCGTAAATTTGTTAAGTTCTGTGTATTGGAGCACTTGACTGCTTTTAATATTTATATATAATGAGAGTCGGGCAAAATCCATTCCTGGAAAATTACGCACCAGATCTTACATTTGGGGAAAGAAAATTCGACTCGCGAAGGGGGAAAAATCGTACGCAGGAAAAAAACGAGCAAGATTTGTTGATGCCTAAATCATTAATTTTATTTAAAAATAAGACTTACATTCAGCAAGTATTGAAGACATTCAGTCAAATTTGTTACCTATGTTTCAGCGTGCAAACAGAACAGCAAATTTCAGCCTACTGCCACAAGACTAAATTTCAGCTTATTGACATTACAGGAAATTTCAGCCTACTCTCATAACCGTAAATTTTAGCCTACTGCCATAACCTTAAATTTTAGCCTACTGTCATAACCGTAAATTTTAGCCTACTCTCATAACCGTAAATTTTAGCCTACTGCCATAACCTTAAATTTTAGCCTACTGTCATAACCTTAAATTTTAGCCTACTCTCATAACCGTAAATTTTAGCCTACTGCAATAACCGTAAATTTTAGCCTACTGCCATAACCTTAAATTTTAGCCTGCTGCCATAACTGTATATTTTAGCCTACTGCCATAACCTTAAATTTTAGCCCACTGCCATAACCGTATATTTTAGCCTACTGCCATAGCCTTAAATTTTAGCCCACTGCCATAACCGTAAATTTTAGCCTACTCTCATAACCGTAAATTTTAGCCTACTGCCATAACCTTAAATTTTAGCCTACTACCATAACCGTAAATTTTAGCCTACTCTCATAACCGTAAATTTTAGCCTACTGCCATAACCTTAAATTTTAGCTTACTGCCATAACCTTTAATTTTAGATTACTGCCATAACCTTAAATTTTAGCCTACTGCCATAACCTTAAATTTGATCCTACTGCCATAACCTTAAATTTTAGCCTACTGCCATAACCGTAAATTTTAGCCTACTCTCATAACAGCAAATTTCTGCCTACTACCATAACCGTAAATTCCAACCTATTGCCATAACCGTAAATTTCAGCCGACTACCATAACCGTAAATTTCAGCCCACTACCATAACCGCAAATTTCAGTCTACTGCCATAACCGTAAATTTCAGCCTACTTCCATAACCGCAAATTTCAGTACATTAACATAACAGTAAATTTCAGCAAACTGCCACTATAAAAATTGAACTATTTTCACGCTAACTTAGGTCGACTGCATGAACCGTATTTCACCAGCTCATACTCACGATGTGTCAACTTCATTTTGTACGCATGGGAAAAAATATAAAATTAATGAAAATTGTCTTTCTCCACATTTAATTTTCCGATCGAAATTTCACTATTGATTTCGTTTCGGTTGAGGTTGTGAAAAAAAATTAGACCAACACATTTATCAAAGAAAATGGTTAAGTTTATGTATAATCTTCATCTATGATCACATTGACTGTAGAAAGATTAAGTACGACAATTTAATAATTATATTGATTGTAGAACCCAATTTCGACAGTTTAAAAATCATATTGACTGTAAAGAGAACAATTAGGACAGTTAGAGAATCAAATTGATTGTAGAAAGGACAATAAAGATAGTTGATAATTATATGAACTGCAAAAAAAATAATTACGACATCGTAATAATCATATTCACAGTAGAGAAAAACATTTACGACAATTTAATGATCAAATTGACTGAAGACATTGCGAGCATATGAAAGACTTACTTAGTCATCCATATTTCTCTGTAACATTGCTCCGTAATGTGTAGGTTTACTACTTTACAAGAACCAGTTAATCGCGCATTTTTCCATGTGGACAATGTCAAATTAATTAGTCAGTTTCATACTGGATGGAGAGTTTGGGCAAATTGCTAAGCCAAAATCATATCAAACAAGTTTATACGCTCTGACCAATTACATTTCACTTGAATACATATATCATTCAATCATGTAAAACACGATGGGTAACGCGGCTGTTAAAATAGGCTAAATAATAAAATATATGTGTGTGAACATTTTTATAGATTTATGTAGGATCCGCCTAACAGTCCCTACAGTTTAATTTTGTAGATCATCCACCAATTTCTTTATTTTCATTTCCCGGGAAAGTCTTGTAAAATATATTATTTCTGTTTTTTATCATACTTTAATAATATCATGCAAAATGAATTAACCTCGTATCACTAGGTAACAAATATTCATTTCCCATATCATCCCCAGGTAACGCTATAGAAAATATTTTTACCTACATAACTAGGTAACATAAATTTATTACTCACATCAGCCCCTGATAACACCCTGTAAAATAAATTCAGGACAACCACCCCATTCCGCTATCCGTATTCACGCCGATAACTGTAATTCATTAATCGCAAATAATACTTTTTCAATCATAGGTCAGGGGTCAAATTTTAGTGACGTACGCATTTTAGAGTCGTTGCATATTTTAAAGGGAAGACCAGCTCTGATTGATACATCTAGTTCTTTTCCATTGTGCATTTCTAATTAGTTCAATACTGTCTCGTGAACCGTTTGTATCTGTAATTAATCAAATTTATTTCATATCGTGTTTCAGCTGATGATGAGATTTATCCCGAAACGTTCCAAATATGTTTAGAATTTTATTCTTCGCTTTTAAATTTTTAATAAATTCACCTTTATCACCAGGTGAAGTACATTTCTATCACGAAGTATCATCCCCAGAAAACACACTGTAAAATGAATGTATCTTTATAACTAGGTAAAGCACAATTCTGTTTCACCCTAATAACTCCATTTAAACTAGATTTGTTTCGTATAAACAGGTAAAGTATATTTCTGTCTCGTATCATTCTCTGATACCACCTTGCAAAATTAACTAATCTCTTATCATTGGGTAAAGTACGTTTCTGTCTATTATCATCCCAAGATGATACAACGTAAACTAACTTTATCTCGTTTCAACACGTAAAGGACATTTCTTTCTCATATCATCCCCTGATAGCTCCATTCAAACTAAATTTATCATGTGACTTTATGTAAAGCACATTTCTGTCTGATAATGTTACGTAAAATAAATTCATTTTGCATCTTAAGGTAAAGCACATTTCTGTTTCTTATCATTCCCTAATAGCCTCAGGTTAAACCCCAAGGCTTCCATTTTTCAAGTCCCGATGCCTCCCAGGTGTCAAAACTCAAAAAGCTTCTTCCAGAACTTCATATTTCCTTTGGAAACTTTACGAAGGCAAACCCTTACAAAATGAAGCACGATGACCAAAGTTTGGCTCGCAAAAACGATAGGAGCATCATACCAACTTAGGTTCCTAAACTTTGGACTTGGTTATCCTCTTTGAATCCGCTTGGAATCGTCAAAATGAGAAAAGGGAGGGAGCTTCGAAATGCTCGTCTTTAATACAATATCGTTGCGTTCTATAATTTTTGCTTCTTTTTACGTTATGATTGATGATTGTTCTCTACAACATTCCTGAAGAAATAGTGAACCTAAAACAGATGGAAGTAAGTAAATTCGCTGCAAAATCATGAGTAAATGGCAAACCAAACAAATAAGGATATAAGTTAATTCTCCACAATGTCCTTGTGTAAAAAGTGAACCTCACAAATGGGGAGATAAGTTAATTCCCCTCATCATTCCTGAGTAAACAGTAAATTTAAAAGTTAGAAAAATAAGCTAATTCCCTACGACATTTCTGAGTGAATAATGTACCTAACAAATATGGATATAAGTCAAATCCCCACAACATTCGTGAGTAAACAATAAACCTAAAAAATATAGAAATAAGTTAAAGAACATTTTTAGTTTCTTTGAGTTTGGAGCACATTTCGGCTGCTGTGGGCCAGAAACACAAAGGAGTCCGACTCTCATATTCAGATTGACCCTCGCATAAAAAGGAACCCTAAATCAAAAAAGAAGATCTCCCTCTTAGAGTTTAATTAAAATGGGCTTGGGTGTGTCAATATTTTCTATTATCGGAGTCCCAAAGAGAACATTGAATTATATATCTTAGACATCCCTCGCTCTATCCGAAATTAATTTTTCCGCCGAAAAAAGGGAGCTTTGAAGTTCTGAAATGACAGTGAATTTGGGGTCGGTTATTTGGACCGGGCAGATCTGGGACAGAGAAAAATTATGGAAATCTCCAGGAGAAAAAATTGTGAACATGACGGATGAAATTGGCTTTGTGAATTTCTTACGAATGAAAATGAAATCATGCTAGTTAAATGCTCCAATTGTTTTAAATATAATTTATCGGTGTTACTTACAGGGAATAATGTAAGGTTAGTGACCTGACTTTATGAAAAATATTTCCTGTAAATACATGACTTCATTTTGCGCGTCACTGTTGATTTTGAATGTCAATGTTATTTAATTTAACATTTTGATAGAGATTGTTTTTGTCGTCTGTGAAGATGCTATTTTTAATTTTAAATACCAATCTTTTTTTTGAGGAGCTTATATTAAGATTACAATTAATGCCTCCAAGTGGGAAACGTTCACATACAACAAGAAAATTGTTTTTGCAACATCAAAATTGAATTTACTATAGTGTAATTATTTTTGCCACAATATAATTGTATTTACAAACAACGGAATAGTATTTGTGGCAATGGAATAGTATTTACAACAACAAAATTGAATTTACTACCACATAGTTGTATGTACATCATAATTTTATTGACAATAACATAACTGTATTTGCTTAATCATAATTGTATTTACACCAGAATTGTGCATATTTACATCAACATAGTTGTTTTTTGTACAACATAATTGCACAGACAATTACATAACTGAATTTTCATCAGTGTATTTTACATTTCCACTATAGCTGTTTCGCCACTTGAAATACTAATCATAATTATTAATTTAAAACCACCCAAAACACATGTCTCCTGAATTAGTTACAATTTGTGCAGTAACAACAAATATTTTCAAATAATTACAATATTCTTTGGTCGTCATTGTTTAAATAAAGAAGTTTTTGATCAGAACCCCTCGGAAATTCATTCGTGCACCAACAGAGTGAATTTATTGAGCTCGTGTTTATTGGACCTGATAAACTGGGATGCCAATAATTTCCCTCCCTCTTTGTCCCGAAGCAGAGACTCAATAAACTGGGCTTAAATTCCTTTAAAAAGTAACTGAAAGGGCAACCTTGATGTCGTTGTCGTAGTTTCGCAATAATCCTCCTCCAGATGCACTTTCATTACATAAGCCGCTTGAGGTCGACCGTCTTCATTCTTCCCTTCGAGGGGCAAACCCAAAGAGGGGACACCGAGACTCAAATAACAAGTGCTTGAACGTCCTCTACTTACCCTAGTATTCCAATTCCTGTGACATGCAGATCAAAGCAGCCAAACAAGAAGTATAAGAACCCACACGGAGTTACAGGGCTTCTCTAATTCGCGACAAGGGGTTGGTTAACTGCGAGATGCAAGTAACAGCACCAAACGGAAGTTGTTCCTTACATGACTTATCTTTACACATGCTTGGTTTGATGAACGAACGCGTGCGCCCGTGAAAAGGAGATCTGGCCTACAAAAAGCAGTGATCTAGTCTCCCCTTTGATAATCCGATTAGAATACATGAAATCCATGAAGGACCACGAACCGCTTTTGCATCGAGTGTTGTCGCAATGGCTTCCGCAGGGTGGAGGGTGTCCGTAGCGTGTTCTTACGGCGCAAGGCCACTTCACCCATTGTCATCCGCAAGAACTTTGCCTTGTTCTCTAAAAATCGATTGCAGAAATTCCTCGTCGGTGTAGTGAGCCATTTTTTGAAAAGAACGATTACAGAAATTCTTTGTCGGTGTAGTGTGCCGTTTTTTGACTAGAACCTTCAAAGAACAATAATTGTAGAAATTCCTTGTCGTTGTAGTGAGCCGTTTTTTGGCATGAACCTTCAAAGAACAATAATTGTAGAAATTCCTTGTCGTTGTAGTGAGCCACTTTTTGGCATGAACCTTCAAAGAACAATAATTGTAGAAATTCCTTGTCGTTGTAGTGTGCCGCTTTTTGGCATGAACCTTCAAAGAACAATAATTGTTGAAATTCCTTGTCGTTGTAGTGAGCCGTTTTTCGGCATGAACCTTCAAAGAACGATTGCAGAAATTCCTTGTCGTTGTAGTGTGCGTTTTTTTGACAATCTTGTTTAATAGTTTAATGTTTTGTCATTTTAAATTTTTTTTTGCTTTGTCCCTCGATGAACGATTGCAATGACTTCCTCGTCGGAGTTGAGGGCCGTTTGTTTAACCCTATGGCTTGCTGTTTTGCCATTTTGAATTGTTTCTTGACGATCTAACTCTGTTGGTGTCAATTTAAACTTTTTCACAATGTAGTTTGTTTTTTGATTATCTATCATGCTGTTTTGCCAATTTGAATTGTTTCTTGGTATGTAACTCTGCTTTCCACAATTTAGATTTTTGTCAAGTGTAGAAAGCGTTTCAACCATCTAGCTTGATGTTTTGTCATTTAGAATTATTTCTTGAGAACATAAATCTGTTTATGTCAATAAAGATTTTTTTCACACTGTATTAGTATGTTTTTTTAATCTAAGTGGTTTTCATTATTCGTATTTTCTGTTTTTGTCAATTTAGTTTTTTTTACATTGTAGTTGGTTTTTTGATTATTTAGCATTCTGTTCTGTAAAATCAAGTGGTTTTTGTTAATTTAACTTTCTGTTTTGTGAATTTAATTTTTTCCCAGTGCAGTTTGCTTTTTGATCGTGAAGCTCTCAAGGTTTTTCAATCAAAGAAGTCGAGCGATAATGACTTCAAATTGATTACCGAGCGTAATTTTGTGAGGTGAATTTCAAGAACTTGTTACTTTATGAGACAGGATCAGTTTTCTTATTCTTTTGAAATGAATACCACTGAGAATTATCGCAGATAGTACATCAGAGAAATGAATAAATAAAAAAATACTTTGAGTGAAAGCAAGTGTTACCTGGGTATTCGTTTATTGTTTAATTGAGTTATGGTACATTGTTTTGTTGTGTTTTGTTCCACTGTTTGTTTGAGAAATGTTCTATTTTTTGTTGAGCTTTGTTCCATTGTTTGTTGAGTTTTTTCCGTTGTTTTGTTGAGTTTTGATTAATTGTGTTGTTAAGTCATGTATTCAAAAGATACTTCTCAACTTCAGCGTTGAACATCGATTGTGGCTCCGTGTGACTTCTTCTTCTTCACGGGCTCCTCGCCACAATAAGGCGGTTCTACAACGTTGACCACGTATTGGGACATAGGTGTACCACTAGGTTAACTGCTCATTTGCATACCGGCATAAATGGGAGCGTCTCAATTATTTTACTACTTTTTTCAAAATGTATTTTAGCATACGAGGTAAAATGTCATGCTGCAATTTAATTTTTCTTACTATTTAGAAAGGATAAAAATAGATTTGAGTAGCACCGTCGGTTTTTTAATTTTCTGCTACTCTCAACCTAACCGAACCAACAGTAGCAACCGCACAAACGTAGTCAACGTTGTAGTGCAGGTATTGCGACACCGATGTTTGTATCTCTACTGAGTATTTTTATATTTAGACATTTTAAAAACCACTGATGTATTTTGTCTCATCTTCATTGAAATTAAATTGTTCTTCTTTTTTCATTCTTTCTTTCAAGGAAAACACCGCAAGGTTTCTGCAAAGGCTTCCCCATGTTGATATCAATAATTTGTGCTCCCACAGCGTGAGGACTACCGCCATACATCGCCTACCCAGGTGCAGTTTGAGATGTGCAAATTAAGCGTTTATCGCTAAATTAAATGTACAGAAATGAGAATCCGTTGGTCACCTAACCTTACCTCACGCTATAGTACTAGCAAGAGGTAGATCTCGAGCAACAGTGTGGTAGACCTCACGCTATAGTGAGGCCCCCCTCACGCTATAGCAGCACCCCTCACGCTATAACCCCTCACGCTATAGCAGCACCCCTTACGCTATAGCAGCACCCATCACGCTAAAGCAGCACCCCTCACGCTATAGCAGCACCTCTCACGCTATAGCAGCACCCCTCACGCTATAGCAGCACCCCTCACGCTATAGCAACACCCCTCACGCCATAGCAGCCCCCCTCACGCTATAGCAACACCTCTCACGCTACAGCAGCATCCCTCACGCTATAGCGGCAACCCTCACGCAATAGCAGCACCCCTCACGCAATAGCAGCACCCCTCATGCTATAACAGCACCCCTCACGCTATAACAGCACCCCTCACGCTATAACAGCACCCCTCACGCTACATCAGCACCCAAGAGATGCCCCTGGCACTTTCCTTGCCAATTTCCCAAGCCCGCCTGGCACCGCCGCAGCTCCCAGAGACGCGCTGGCGGAGATGTAAGCTGCAAGGAGCCAATAAATATTCAGGCGTCTGTGGTGATCGAAGGCTGGTCACTGTATGCAAATTCTCCCAGTGCAAGGACTTATCGAAGTACGTATATTTCTTACCTAACTGCTAAATGTTAGCGGTTTGCTGCAGCGGGATAAACTGGCGTTTAATATTCAACTAAAATTTGAGTTAATTTTAAAGTTCCGTTTTGAAAATAACAGGCATCAAGGAGGTCGTGCCTTCATTTAACTTTTGTTAAGTATTTGTGAAAGTTGAGTTTGTGACTACTGGTCGGTCAGCAGCACCATGGAAATCCCCTCAGTGGCCACCGGTGGTGCACGTCGCATGGAAACACAGTTGACGTCGTACAGACGTCGCATGTCGTGTCTGCTTCTAAAGTCAGATCTCCGCCGCAGATCTATACACAGCTGAAGAAGAATGACGTAAAAGTTGTAAATTATATCTTAGATTTAGAACTTGTCTAAAGAAAAACTTAAAATAAGGAGAGAAGGCCTAAACATACTAGTGCAAGCTCAAACAAACTAAAGAAGGCTTAAATCGGCTAAAGAAGGCTTGAACTAACTTAAAAAGGTCTGAAACAAATTAAAGAAAGCCTAAACAAATTTAAAGAGAGTTGGAACAAAGCAAAAAATGCAACAAAGTCAAGAGAGATAAAAAACAATGAAGGCATAAACAAAATAAAGGAAGCCCAAACAGACTAAAAAAGTCTCGGACAAACCAATAAAGGCCTAAACCACCTCAAGAAAGCCTAAACAAACTAAAGAGGTCCTAACCAGATCAAGGAATATCTGAACAAAGCAGAAAACTAGCGTTAGTGCACCTAGTAGAGTGTAGTTCAGTGCAACCATCGCAGGATGTGAAGAAGCTTCGCCGACGACAGTTTTTTAAGCGTGTATATAGTCAGCAAAATGTGATTGAAAAATGAGCATTTAAATGAGTGGGTGGAATTTTTTGGAGGAGAACTGTGCTGGTTATAATTGGTTCTAATGCTTAAATAATGTTCGTATAATGGTTATATATTGGTTATATAATGAAGGATAACCATAGTGGGTAGGTAATGAAGGATTCCAATATTGGTTATATAATGAAGGATAACTATAATACAATGAAGGATGACTATAGTGGTTATACAATGAGGGATTACAATATTGGTTGTATAATGACGTATAACCATATTGGTTATATAATGAAGAATAACTATAATAGTTATTGTATACATAATTATTGTATAATGAGAGATAACTATACTGGATATATATTAGGTTCAAAAGTTGAAAATAGAGTAACCGCCACAGTTACAGCACCCGTTAGAGATACAGCACAACTACAGTATCCGTTATAGTTACGATACCTGTTACAGTTGCAACTCCTGTTACAGTTGCAACTCCTGTTACAGTTGCAACTCCTGTTACAGTTACAGTACTAGTTACTGTTTCTGCAGCTGTTTTGGATACATTAATTGCTAAAGTCACAGCATAACTTACAGGTACTGCTTCATTTCCAGTTACAATACCCGTTACAATTACAGTACCCGTCACAATTACAATACCCGCACCCGTTACAATTACAGCACCCGTTACAATTACAGAACCCGTTACAATTACAGCACCCGTTACAATTACACTACCCGTACCCGTTACAATTACAGCACCCGTTACAATTACAGCACCCGTTACAATTACAGCACCCGTTACAATTACAGCACCCGTTACAATTACAGCACCCGTTACAATTACAGCACCCGTTACAATTACAGCACCCGTTACAAAAACAACACCCGCTACAATTACAGTACCCGTTACAATTACTGTTGCTCTAAGTGCGCAGAGCCTGCCATTTTTACGCGCCATTTGGCCATTTATTCGCGTCGCGTGAAATGGCGATCGATTTTTCGGCACCTGCGAATAATAAAAAGACTTAATGGCCTGTGATAGTCAGTCCTTTTGTCCTCTTCTTGTCCCTCCTTGTCCCTTCCTGTCCCTTCTTGTCCCTCCTTGTCCCTTCTTGTTCCTTCTTGTCCCATCTTGTCCCTCCTTGTTCCTTCTTGTCCCTGCTTGTCACTTCTTGTCCATGCTTGTCCCTTCTTGTCCCTTCTTGTTCCTTCTTCTCCCTGCTTGTCACTTCTTGTCCCTGCTTGTCCCTTCTTGTCCCTTCTTGTTCCTTCTTGTCCCTCCTTTTCTCTGCTTGTCCCTTCTTGTC
>JACJUY010005169.1:20940-43858 GCA_014220935.1 Platorchestia sp. MABIK
ACACTGCTTCCTCTGCTGCAAACTGCTGCATACATACTGCTTCCTCTGCTGCATACTGCTGCATTCATACTGCTTCCTCTGCTGCATACTGCTGCGCCCATACTGCTTCCTCTGTTGCATACTGCTGCGCACATACTGCTTTCTCTGCTGCATACTGCTGCGTACACACTGCTTCCTCTGCTGCAAACTGCTGCATACACACTGCTTCCTCTGCTGCATACTGCTGCGCACATACTGCTTCCTCTGCTGCATACTGCTGCGGACATACTGCTTCCTCTGCTGCATACTGCTGCATACATACTGCTTCCTCTGCTGCATACTGCTGCGCACATACAGCTTCCTCTGCTGCATACTGCTGCGCACATACTGCTTCCTTTGCTGCATACTGCTGCATACATACTGCTTCCTCTGCTGCATACTGCTGCGTACATACTGCTTCCTCGCCTGCATACTGCTGCATACTGCTGCGTACATACTGCTGCCTCTGCTGCATAATGCTGCGTACATACTGCTTCCTCTGCTGCATACTGCTGCGTACATACTGCTGCCTCTGCTGCATACTGCTGCGTACTGCTGCATACTGCTGCACACATACTGCTTCCTCCGCTGCATACTGCTGCATACTGCGGCATACATACTGCTTCCTCTGCTGCATACTGTTGCGCACATACTGCTTCCTCTGCTGCATACTGCTGCTCACATACTGCTTCCTCTGCTGCATTCTGCTGTGTACATACTGCTTCCTCTGCTACATACTGCTGCGTACATACTGCTTCCTCTGCTGCATTCTGCTGTGTACATACTGCTTCCTCTGCCACATATTGCTGCGTACATACTGCTTCCTCTGCTGCATACTGATGCGTACGTACTGCTGCCTCTGCTGCGTACATACTGCTTCCTTTGCTGCATACTGCTGCGCACATACTGCTTCCTCTGCTGCATACTGCTTCCTCTGCTGCATACTGTTGCGCACCTAACCTCTGCTGCATACTGCTGCTCACATACTGCTTCCTCTGCTGCATACTGCTGCGTACATACTGCTTCCTTTGCTGCACACTGCTGCGCACATACTGCTTCCTCTGCTGCATACTGCTGCGTATACCCTGCTTCCTCTGCTNCTGCTGCATACTGCTGCATACACACTGCTTCCTCTGCTGCATACTGCTGCATACACACTGCTTCCTCTGCTGCATACTGCTGCATACACACTGCTTCCTCTGCTGCATACTGCTGCTCACATACTGCTTCCTCTGCTGCATACTGCTGCGTACATACTGCTTCCTCTGCTGCATACTGTTTCCTCTGCTGCATACTGTTGTGCACATACTGCTTCCTCTGCTGCATACTGCTGCTCACATACTGCTTCCTCTGCTGCATACTGCTGCGTACGTACTGCTTCCTTTGCTGCACACTGCTGCATACATACTGCTTCCTCTGAAATGTGTTACCTAATATTATTTCTATGCGTAACATCATCTACATGTATTATATAGGTAGTTAATTGATATAATTTAAGATTTTCAAATAAAAAGGAATGTTAACTAACGTCAAAGTCTATTCCCAAATTTAAATCGTTGAACAAAATTTCAACTGCCGCATGTAGAAAAACATCGACTCTGTAAAGTTGAATGTTTCATTGAAATCAAAGGATTGATTTTGAAATTGAATGGAAAAACCAAAAATGTCTCTTTTCAACGTCGTTGTCAAATTGGCTTATGGAAAATACGAAAAATTGTCAACTTTTTCGCTTTCAATACCGGTTGTTATTTAAAATTCATTCCGAGTTTCGTAGCATTATTTTTATTTTGAGTTTAATTTCCATGCAATTTCAAGTTTTGTTCAACTTGAATGATGAAACTACAACATTTTCAATTCTGTAGTTCCATCTGCAGTGATGTTATGGTAGTCCATTGTAGTCCAATGTTAATTCTGAAGTCGCTTCACTAATTCGTAGTTTTATAGCTTTAACTTTTAAACAACGTCACCAACTTCTACATCACCTATTCGTGTAAATCCTCTTTCTAAACCATACACCCAATTTCATCACTATATTTTATTTTTGAAAGTTCCTCCGTTGGAATTTCGCGATCCCTGAAGCCTTCAATAACCAAAGGCAATCAATCATCAGTTTTAAAAATAAGCCGCTTTATTTTTACTCCGCAGTCTCGTTTCGCAGAACAAACGTTACCCTGAAAAGCATCTGGGGAAGATTTTTGGCCGAGAAAATACCCTGGAATTTCCCAGGCGTGAGCGAAAATCTGAATCGACTTTCAGTAAAATTTTTTTCTGTTTCGCTTGAAGTCCAAAAATTTTTTCATTCCTTTTACCCTCACACGCGCTATCATCTGATCGGTACTTAGCATACCATTAACTTATTTATTCTTGCATTCAACTACTCATTCATCTATTCATTAAATCATTTATTCAATCATTTATTCATTCCTCTATTCTTTCATTCCTCCATTCAGTCATTGATTTATTCTTCCACTCATCTATTCAGTCAGTCATATTTTGTCATTCATATAATTTGCATTCATTATTCATTCATTATTTATTAATTTGTTCTTCCACTCATCTATTCATACATCCATTCATTCATTGATTCATTTATTTCTCTATTCATTTATTTATTCATCCATTTATTCTTCCATTCATTTACTTCATTCCATTCATTTACTTAATCCAAACATTCATTCATCCTTGCACTAATCCACTCATACATCTATTCATCCATTCAATCCTTACGAAGTCCAAAAAAAAAAATTTTTTTACGTCGGAAACAAGCGAACAAAAGAGCGCTCGATACGTTCACAACAGCGCCGTTGAAATGAAAGCGCAACGCTCTGTTGTAATTGGCCTCTTACTTCCCTTGTTAAATTGGGCGTGAGCATTGTTCATGGTTGTTCGAATAGAGGAGTAAGTTAGAATTAGGATTGTTCATAATTGTTCAAATAGAAGAATGAGTTTCCGTAAGGATTGTTCAAGTGTTATAAGAGTCAAATAGAAAAGGAAGTTCAAGAAGGATTGTTCATGTGTTTAAATAGAAGAGTCAAATAGAAGAGGAAGTTCCATAAGGATTGTTCAAGTGTTATAAGAGTCAAATAGAAGAGGAAGTTCCATAAGGATTGTTCAAGTGTTATAAGAGTCAAATAGAAAAGGAAGTTCCATAAGGATTGTTTAAGTGTTATAAGAGTCAAATAGAAGAGGAAGTTTCCGTAAGGTTTGTTCACTATTCTTCAAAAAGAAGAGAAAGTTAGCGTGAGCATTGTTCACAATTGTTCAAATAGAAAAAAGGACGTGGTTACGAAGAATTCATTTTTGGATTAACAATAACATTGGGCATCAATGAAGATTTTCAGTCTTTCCAATCAGCAGAGGAAGGAAGAAAATCAGGGGCGAGATCACGAAAAAATTTTAACATGCTTCTATAAAAAGGACTCGATATTGTTGAAGCGAGCGAGGAATAAATTGTAAAGAGAACAAGGGAAATATTATGTATTTCGAAGGATTATTTTAAAATAAATGATGATGTAATTTTTGTGTGTAATGGAATGAAGTTGAGTGTGAATTATAAAAAATATTCGAATTTTGTATAGAGGCTGTGCTGAGAGAATGGAGTATATATTTACGATATTATTCAAAAGTCGTTAATGTGCATAGTGTTGTAACAATTTTTTTAATTTGTCATCTTCATTTACAATCCAATTTTTTCTTGCAATTTCAACGCATGTTCAGTTTAAATTTGTAGAAGTAAAATGAAATGCAAGTTCATTCAGTAGAAGCATCTTCCAAATACTCTCACTCGCCCTCACCTTTGTTTTATACCACCAGAGGAGCCGCTTGCTCTTGAAAATATATCCCACAGGAACGGGGTTGAACCCGCGACGGTCATCCCAAGAATGAAATGCTTTGGTTTCGCATGACGAATAAGATCAACACAGAAGTTTTAAACGCCTTCAGATGATGAAAATATATGAAGGAGATACACCGCTTGTCCTTTAACCATTATGAGACCCTGGGTGTATTTGTTTCACATTAATTTATTGAAATTCAAGAAAAAAATGCAATATGACTTGTGCAGTCGGTGCTTATTCCAATTTTGCAGCTTGGAGTATTCGAGTAAATGAATGTAGGGAAAAATTAATTTCATGTAAGTTTGGATGTCTAATGTAGTAAAGAAAATTTTGCGTCTTCTTATATTAGCGAAGCTATGATTTGTTCAGTTTTATTGCTACAATATCATTAATATTTCAGTAATTCTGTTAATATTGTCAAAATGTCACTAGTATTTTGATAGTATTGTTAACAGTGTTTCAATATTGTTAAAATATAATTGTAATATTGTTAATAGTGTTACAATAATGTTAGTATTGTTACAACATAGCTAATTCCCTCTGTGCTTTGATTTCGCTTTGATTTCGACTCTCGTAATAATTACACTTAATTTCGACGGTCAAAATAATAATTAGCCTTGATTTCGACCGTCATAATAATTAGCCCTGATTTCGACCGACATAATAATTAACACAAACATTAATAACGTTTCCTTCCCCTTGTATCAGCTTCCATTTTGACTAGCGTTCATTGAATTGCAGTCCCTGAAAAATTGGTTGTAACACACAGGGAATTCGAGCTGAGCGAAATCTGCATAATGACGAGGGCGAATGGCAGACCGCAGTTTTATGAATGAAATGTTCGGATGAAATTTCATGTTCGGATGAAAATTTTTCCCAAGAACAAAGAGGAATACGCCTTGAAAAAATTTACCCAAAATCAAGAAGTAATACACCTTGAAAAAATTACGGAGGAACAAAGAGTAATATGCCATGAAAAAATTTAACGAAGAACAAAGAGTAAAACACCTTGAAACATTTACCGAAGAACAAAGAGTAATATGCCGTGAAAAAATTTACCGAAGGTCAATAAGTAACATAACTTGAAAAAAAAGTTGCTGATGAATACAGAGGAGGAAAATGTCTTGTGAAAAAATTTACCGAAGAGCAAAAAGGAAAATGCCTTGAAAAAATTGAAAAGAAAAACTACTAGGAAACTCAAAGAGAAAAATGTCACAGGGAAGGTGAAGAGAAAAATGCCATAGTGAAGGCACTTAGAAAAATACCGTAGGAAAGACATAGAGAAAAATGAGCGATAGAACTGACTTCACAAAATTTTACTGCGAAGGTTATAGCAAAGAAGACCTTTAAAATCATTTTAATGAAACGTTTCAAGCCTCAGCTCATCATCAGTCATATCTGCAAGTACAAAATATACATGCATTGAATAAAAACACTACAAAATCATAAAATTGCTCATCCTTCATGCATTCAAACAAGAGTCTAAATAAAAATGACATGACATAAAACTGATTAAATCTAAATATCAAAAATTCACTAACCAGAATCGTAAATGTGAGTTAAAACGGAAAATAAGAATACGAGAGTACAACTAAAATGCGGAACGGTCATAAGGTCATCTTACTAGCAAAAAATACAATCTAATTAAAAAGAGAGGCAGGGGGGGAAAATGAGTGAGAGAGAGAGGAAGAGAATAGAGTGAAAAGAGAAACCAAAAATAAATATGTATACATTGTATCTTGTTCCCTAAGAACCTATAATTTTTAAGGGGTAAGCACTCTGCATATCATTAAGGGCCGGTTTCAATTTGTGTACATACAGAGACTCTAGCATGCGCAGTTCGCAAGAATTCGAAGCATAATCTAAAATTTTAAACCGCTCGTTACTGATAATTTGTTCCCATGGACCCATACAGTGCTGCCTTATGTTGGAATGGGAAGGTGTCCCTAACGGGCGTCCCGTGCGATGACTCCTTCCGGCATGCTCAGCGACTCTCATAAATAGTGCTCGGTGGGTTGATCCCACATACCGCGATGCGCAATGCGCACAACTAAATTCATAAATGAGAGAAGACCGCAAGCCCTTGGGAAGGTCATCTTTGAAGCGAAAAAAAAGATCCAATTGTGAATTCGTTTAATAAAATTATGCGAAAGCGAGTCGTAGGAATTAATTTGCCAAGGACATTAGATAGTTCATAGGCCGGTAAAACTTTGTTTTCTATAAACTGAGGTAAAAAATTTATTGTCCGCCCTGCAAACCTTAACGTCAAGAAAATTAAGAGAATCACCGTGTTCTAAATCTACTGTAAACTTAATACTAGGATGTTGAACATTCAAATATTGCAGAAATAATTGCACATCAGTTGCACGTTTGAACAGGACAAAGGTATCGTCTACATAACGCTTGTACAGGATAGGCTTAAAAATGGACGGGCAGTTTTGGAGCCATAATTTCTCATGGAAGCACATAGAAATGTTCGCAAAAGTAGGACCGAGTGGAAGGCCCATACCCAAGCCCTCAATTTGTTTGTAAACAATACCGTTAAACAGAAAAAAGGAATTAAACACAGCAAGTTCCAGAAGATTCTTGAAATAATTCCGACTTAATCCTATGACTAGAGAAGCTGGACCGTAAACAGTGAACTGAGACAAATATTGATAGTTTCCAACAAAGGAACGTTGGTGAATAAATTTTCAACATCGAAAGATGCCAAATAATATTCATTCACATTTTCTATGTTTGTAATGCACTTTACGAAGTCCGTTGAATTGGACAGAGAATATTCATTAGACGTTAAAGGACTCAGTACTGATACTAAAAATTTTGCTAGTTTGTACGTGGCACAGTTGTACGTAGCAAAAATCGGACGGAATTGAAAAGAATTAAAGAAATCAGGTTAATGGATCTTCGGCAAACCATACATAATACCAGGCCCTGAGACAGAAATAAACAGTTGTTTATAAAGAACTTCATTAAGTAGATCAAGAGACTTCAATTTGCGTAAGAAATTGTTAACTTTATCTTCAACTCTCATAGAATATTTTAGAACACAGTCAGTGATCGGTAAAAATTTGGTAGTATCTGAAATGATCTCTTGTATTTTGGTTAAATAAGTAATTTTATCAAGAACCACAACTGCTTTGCCTTTATCAGGCCTTGTTACAATGATATTTGGATTAGTAGCAAGTTTCCTAAGTTCAGCTATATCATTTCAAATAAAAATAGCAAAAAATATTTTGAAGGGTTTGAAGCTGTAATAATACCGTTGTGATATGGATCGCATTTCTTCAGTAATTTCATTAATAGAAGCATGAGATGCGTACTTATTTTGAATATGGGACACCAACTTCTCAAATCCAAGGAAATATTTATAAAAATTTATCCGATATACAGGCAGACAAAAATCAAGACCAAATGCCAACAAGAATTTCAAACGGTTACTCAATCTAAAAAAATTTTAGATTATGCTTCGAATTCTTGTGAACTGCGCATGCTAGAGTCTCTGTATATAAACAAATTGAAACCGGCCCTCAATGATATGCAGAGTGCTTACCCCTTAAAAATTATAGGTTCTTAGTGAACAAGATACTATGTATACATGTTTATTTTTGGTTTCTCTTTTTTCTCTCTTCTCTTCCTCTCTCTCACTCATTTCCCCCCCCTGCCTCTCTTTTTAATTAGATTGTATTTTTTGCTGGTAAGCTGACCTTATGACCGTTCCGCATTTTAGTTGTTCTCTCGTATTCTTATTTTCCGATTTAACTCACATTTACGATTCTGGTTAGTGAATTTTTGATAATTAGATTAAATCAGTTTTTATGTCATGTCATTTTATTTAGACTCTTGTTTGAATGCATGAAGGATGAGCAATTTTATGATTTTGTCGTGTTTTTATTCTATGCATGTATATTTTGTACTTGCAGATATGACTGATGATGAGCTGAGGCTTGAAACGTCTCATTAAAATGATTTTAAAGGTCTTCTTTGCTATGACCCTCGTAGTTAAACTCTCAGCAGAAAAGATGTTCCTAAAATTTTACTGTTGTTAACGATATGAAAATTGTAGCGCAATCATTGAAATCGAAAAAAGTGTCATTTTTCTCTCAATCAAAAGCTCTTATTCATTTGGCTAGCACGCCATCTTTTCTGAAACATGAACTCTACTGCGTCAGCCTGACAAATGTGTACACTTTGGAAGGGCAATAAACCTCTCTAAGCCAAAACATAGCGATGACCAGCCACCGTAATGTCCATAACAACTGGCTAATGGTTCCATGAATCTTTCAAAAATGTCAACACCTTACTTCTTGTTGTCTTGACAGTTGACACTTGTTGTCTTGGCAGTTGCCAGTGTCACAGTTGTCTTTATACCAGCTACCAGTTGACTGCGACTAACTTAGCGGTTTAATTTCAAGTTCAAAGATTTCACCGTTTAACTTTTTCATTTTAATCATTACCGTTTTGCTTGCAATTACGATTTGAGACAAACTTCGAGTGGCAATTTTTTGCCCTTCATGTAAATTTCTTCTATGATAAATGCACTTCAAGATTATCTGTTTTCTAGTATAAATTGGGTCATTAATCTATTACCCCGTTATTTCTTCATAAATTACTACAATTAATGAATATATCAGGATTAATTACGTTCGATAATTGTTGTAAGATAAGCACGGCTCTTTTTTTTTCGAAACATGAATAAAATGTTTCGAATTCACGCAATGATGTCTGTTATTTATCATCGTTCACAAGCAATGAAGGTGATAAAATAAACCTTAAAAATATTTAGTTAACTTTTTTACAACATGAGCTCGTTCTCTACCAATAATGTGAAAACCGCAAAGGTAAAATAGAGTCTTCATTTGAAATCGGTAAATAAAAAAAACGAGGTCAACCAAATAGATAAAAACTTAGCAGGGTTTTGGTGAGGTGTGTCCGCTACAACTGCATTATACTGTATTTTTATTTAGTAATATTTAGCTAACCTTTTTAACCCTTAAGATCGTTCTTTACTAATAATTTGGAAATAGTAGGTTTGTTCGTTACAGGTACAGCATCATTGTACAGTATTTAGGATTTATAGTTTTGTAAAATTAATTTGACCTTTTGAACCCTTTTAAACCTTCTGAGTCGGGTGTGTTTGTTAGAGCTGCATTGTACAGTAGAGTTACTCTTTATACTACTGAATTTTGCTCAACCGTAATTTTCTATTCAACTACATAATAATCTACTGAAAATCTATCGAATGTTCAATCTGGTAGATTCTTTATCGTTTCACAATATCCACAACCGTAACTTCAAAACCAATTTCATCAGACAATAGCGCTTTCCAAATGTATTATCACTCCCATTTTTCTCTACTTAACTGCATCATCCACAACCTCTATTTTCTACCTAAAAGTTTAATCACCTACCTCTATTTCTATCCACGAGAATTATCCACACACATAATTTTTTAGACAACTGCATTATTTGTCGCACAGTCCATTACTTTCATTCTCTAAGTGCACCCTCCACTACCGCCGTTGTGCATCCAACAGTATACATTGTACAGTCTACACATCTATTCTGTAACTGCATTCTCCACTACCATTGTTTATCCAACAGCATTTCCATTGTACAGTTTATACTTCTTTTTTATAACTGCATCATGCACCACCATTCTTTATCTAACAACACCTCTATTGTACAGTCCACCATTTCCCGTCTCAAGTGTATCATGCACTACCACCTTTATTATCCTAGAATTTTTTCACTGTACAGTCCACTATTTCCATTCATTAAGTGCACCATGCGTTATTGCCATTCTTGATCCAACAGCACTTTTACTGTGCAGTCCAATGCTTCCATTCTATAACTGTATCCTCCACTACCGCCATTCTTTGTTTCTGTTGTACATCCAATTTTGTAGATTGTACATAGTACATGATGCATTGTACAGTGATTCATGCACTACCTCCATTCTTTTTCAACAGCATTTCTGCCGCCATCCTTCACCCAACAGCATTTCCACTGTACAGTCGACACCTCTACTCTACAACTGCATGCTCCGGTGTATTTCTATAACCCTTCCTGAGCACCCCATACCTTTAGGCCAGCACGGCCCGGTCGCCATAATAAAGCGAGCTCCAACACCTCCGAATTTAACCCTCCGTCATGTTCCGAAGATAATTACCTCGGGCCTAAGACCCTGTATGGTTGAGGTCCCTCTCTCCTCCAACTCCCATATGTTGGGGTGTTCCCCCTGTGTTCTATTGCTCTCATTACAGCCGCCCTATCTAACTTTAGGCAGTAAACGTTGCTGCTCTCGTGCTTCATTCTCTTCTCTTCGCTGTCTTGCAGGTGGTGGGGTCCTATACCGTAATGATTACTGGCGACGCCTGAGGGGAGTGACTTTACGTCGGGAAATGAGGATGGTGTAAACCTATTTTTCTTGACATTGCATTAATCGTTATTTAAGTACTTTAATATGAAAATAGGAAGGCGGTGAATTGTTAAAATTTGATTGGTGTACAAAAATAGTTCGAGGCTTCTTTTTTTGACATTGCATCCGCTGCCATCTACAAAAATGAAAGGTGGATAATTGTTAAACTTTAATTCGGAAAACAAAGATGGTGCATAGCTCCTTTTTCTTAAATCGCGTTTATCTTTATCTAAATCCTTCGATACAAAAAATGAACGGTGGTGTATAGTCAAACTCTTATTTGAAAACAAAGGTGCTCCAACGCTGCTTTTCCGGAAATTGTGTTTATCGATATCTATGTATCAGTCTTTATATATCGATACAAAAAAGAAAAACTGATAATAAGCAAGCATTGATGAATTTTTGAATGAGATTATGCGTTCAGAATAGAACTCATCTGAGCAAAGTATTGGAATACATTAGAATGATGTTTGCTAATTTTTTCGATAGTTTTATTCCAGTTCGGTACGTAAGTTGAACTGCATTTAATATGTATGCTCACTTCAAAATCTAACGATGTCAATACGATTAGTTTGGTAAAGACTTAACGGTGTCAATATGATTAGTAACTATTTGGTTATAATTAGGTAATAATGAGGTTATAATTAGGTAATAGTGAGGTAATAACTGGGTAATAACTAGGTAGTAATTTCAATGCAAGTTACTTAGAGAATAACTCAACTTTGCATAGAGCAAGTTTTTGAATGATGTTAAAAATATTCATCTCATTTTCACCGTTTCTTTTCAATCATTTCACCCTATAATTACTTTTTTCAAACCTACACATATAACCACTGCGAATAATGAAGATCAGAAAGAAAGCATGGACTGATTCAATCAAGGAGCCTATAATAGGTAAAGTTGGCGGGTTTTTTATTTTTCCACTTATTTTGTTTTTTTAGCCACGGACCTCCGGAAAAAATGCTCTCCGAGATCAGGTGTTGCCAAGAACTTGTGTTAACGCTTGAGATTTTTTCGTCCCTGTCAGTGGAGATGGTTGCTATTAAGATTACAGGGTCAGAATCAAAAGAGATTCTGCTGGATCTAGAACTGGCGTGGGCAGAAATAGATTTTTCTTCCTTGTGATTTTTTCTACATTCTGATTTACTTCCTAGAAATTATTTTTTCTTAGGACTTCTCCTTCCTCGGGATTTTCTCCATTGGAATTATTTCGTACTTGCGATTTTTTCGTCCTTAAGATTTTTTATTCCTCTAGATTTTCTTCCTTTGGATTTTCTTCCTTGGGATTTTTTCTTCCTAGGGATTTGTTCCTTCCTTGCCAGTGGAGATTGTTTCCATCAAGAGTACAGGGTCGGAATCAAAAGATTTTCCGGAGGATCTAGAACAAAAATTGGCAGAAACATACGACGCCTGAATCAAAACATTGCATGGTTAGGCAAAGGCACGGACATTGGCAGTGCAATTCGAGGAAAATATGACACACACATCGTGAATAGCAACGGGAGAAATGAATGCGTTTCATTTCAAAATTAAACAGGTATTTGTTCATGAGATTGAGTACTTTATGAATAGCAACAGAAGGTAGGGAATAAATTGTTTTTAACAGGTATTTGTTTTGAAGATTGAGTACTTATTGGATAGCAACAGGAGGAATGGATGCTTCTAATTTTTAAATTTTACAGGTATTTGTCTGTGTGGCTGAGTACTTCATGGGTAGCAACAGGATGTAGTGTCACCAATAATCATTTGAGGTCGTGTTTGTAATCAGTTTATCAATTCGCCGAAGATTTTATGCATTGATCATGTTCAGTTGTGGTTTCATGGACTTCAGTCACGCATGAAAATACCGTTCATGAAAAAACTTGCTTTCTTGTCATGGTATTCATTAACAGAAGATGAATCACTCAATCAATAGTCACTAGATTTCCTGGTTTATAATCAACTCAATTAATAGTCGCTAGATTTCAATTAAGTAATTCAATTCAAGTAATAGTCGCTAGATTTCTTTTTAATAAATTCTGTTCAGCTAATAGTCATTAGATTTATCTTTAATTAATTAAATTAAATTAATACTGTAATGACTAGATTTCCTTTTAATTAATCCTATTAAACTAGTTGTCACTAGATTTAATATTAATTCCAGAAGTGCAAAGTTTAGTAGGGTTAACTTTGTCTTCTCTACCTAAGACTGTTTTCTAACAAATAAAACAATGTAATAAAATATGACCTGAGCTCTACAAACCATTTACCGAACTTTTTTCTTTCATTAAAAATAAATTCAACAGTTGCTTTCTAAAGCTATGAGTGAATCATCCTCAGTAAAACACGGCTTTACGCTCGCATTGATGTAATAAAACCAACAAAACTGTATATACGCATAGATTACATCAATAGATGTCGTGGATATTCACATGCTATAGATGAAACCGTTCATTCGTACCATCACAAACAGAAACCGATGCTCTATTTCCTCAGATCTCATTCAGCTGTGTTGAAACACGGAATTATTATTATTACTAGTACACCCCAGTTTTTTAAAGGGGGGGAGGGGAGGGGGAAGGTGATGTTACGCTGCTGGCGCTGCGAGAAGGTCGAGGTGTAGGTTTTTTTGGTGTACGCGATCCGTCATAAATGACTCGAATGGATAATTTCCTAAAAAATATACTTTAGATGTGGATCAAAAACAAATATATCCAACCCAACAGAACCCGCGATTAAAATACTCTTAATCTTGTGCACTGGTGAAACTCCTATCAAAAATAGTCATTAAGCTTCCTTGACAGCGTGATAAAGTGGCACACCAACTGAGCTTTAACATGGCTTTTCACGATTTTTCATGCTATCTTATACCTTTCGTATACTTTGCTCAGTTTCAACTGCTGATATTTTTTACAACCTAATCTAACCTACCAATGCACGTGATGTTCATTCCGACTCTGAATCTGCTGGGTTAATGTACCGAAAATAATTGTGAAGTTGATGGAGCTTGTATCACAGATCCGCTCATCACACACTACAGGCTGGTGGGTGTGACGCGCAGACGGACGGACGGGGCTCCTTTTATAATAGTGATTAACAAAAATAAAAGTTATTAATACAGAAATGTGGTACTGAATTTGTGACTGCATTTAATAATTTCTAATCATTACACAAACACAACGTCAGTAACAGGCACGTATGAGATTCAAACTTCACCAACTTCCAAATTTTCTTTCATATATCTTCAACAGAGCGCACGAAACAAACAGAATTCGTACACAACTACACAGACCACCCGCGATGTACTGGGTCAGGTTGCTTTTATAATTTATACCCAGAAAATAACCACTGCGTAGAATGGATGATTGTAACCGATCGTATCCATAATACAGCATGCGGGAATTATAAGAAACTAGATTTTAGTATTGAAGACGATCAGAGTGTAGATTGTAAAAAGCACGCTGTCAGTTGAAAAATCCACTACGTAAGCATGCATATACAGGGTGGCCCAGAAGTGACTGACCCTTTTAATTTGCTAATAAAAAGAAAACTATGAACGCTAGAAAGCTGTAACTTGTTTTATTGGAAAGAATAACAATTTCATAATTTATTAAAACTATGTTTTGAATACAATATTCTCTAAATGGCCGCCACGGTTGTTTTGACAAATTAGGGCTCTTTCCCTTGTTGCTGCCAAAACGCTCCTTAGTGTATCTGGCGAGAGTTGAGCTATTTCAGAAGAAATGTTGTTTTTAAGTTCTTGTAAATTTGTTGGATTTGTGCCATAAACTCGTGACTTGAGGTAGCCCCACTAGAAGAAGTCGCATGGGGTCAAATCTGGAGAACGAGGGGGCCACTGGATGTTTCCAAATCGTGAAGCAATCTCTTAACAATGTTATTCTCTTTTTGTGCTTTTCTTCTTATGTAATTGTGTTTTTAGAAGGACTGATCCTTGTTTGAAAATGGATTATGTAGTCACGTTGCACTTCTGTTATTGACGTCGTCTTAATGTAGGATTGCAGAATTCTGATTCTTTCTTCTTTGCTGTAGCGAACCATTATGGAAATTTGAGGTTATAAAATGAAGCAAAATTTATTGAGTTTATATGCAAGCTGAGTAAATAGGATACCATATAGTAAACTATAAAAATGCTGTTCTTACAAATAAAACAAGTTTCAACTTTCCAGCGTTCATAGTTTTCTTTTTGTTAGCAAATTAAAAGGGTCAGTTACTTCTGGGCCACCCTAGAAAGAATGTCTCAAAATAAATGTATTCACACTTCAAATGACGAGAAAGATATTATTTTATAAACATAGAGTAAAATGAAATGACTTCAAATAAAGAAGAGTAATATTATTGAAGAATCGTGTTCGCAAATGTTCAAATTAATGACCAAATTTTTTCTGAGAACGCTGATGATGCGCACCAAGGGGTTCGCAAACGTCACAAAACAGGTCATTCGGAATATCGCGACATTGTCTTTTAATTTTCAATTTCAGCGTTTCACTTGTTCTTGGTTTGGTGCGATAAACGTTTACAGGGCTCGTGGATGTCCGCGGTCGTCCAAAACGTTTCTTATTGACGTTCTAGACGGTTCCATCTGCTTCAAATTTGTCTCTGATGCGAGCACTGGTCAGGCGCGTTGGTGGTGGTTTTGTGAATTCAGTTCTGGATCGTCTTCGCACTTCAGTTGCTTATTTGATTTTTCAATGATATTTCAGGGCAAACTTTCTCTTTTCCAAGCTAAGCTGATCCTTGCCATGCTGTGATGAATTAATTACACCTGAAATTAAAAAAAGGCAGCATGTTAACATGTGTTAAAGTGTGAATATATTTATTTGAGACACTCTGAACATATGCTACATGATGATTGTCTTCAATCGCTTTCAATTTAGTGTTCTTACATTCAGTGTTACGATAAAACCAGTTTCCCGAAAACATTTTTAGTCATTGAGACCCGTTGAGTTTACAGAAATATTCACTATACGTACACACTGACAACACGCGTACTAAGCCTTTTATTATTAGGATTGATAATGATTGTAACCCATTACACTCAGTTGAGCCTACGTACGTCCAGTACAACGAGGATGCGCTTTAAGTTCAGTCCAGAAAAACTGGTTCGGTGGCGTGATCTCTCCCACCACTTTTCCAAGCGGTCGCCCGCATTAGAAGTGCACTTGAGGCGTTCGCCCCTCGTTTTTCTCGCTGTGGAAGTTCCAGTGAGTAACTCTCGGCATTCCAGCGCCCATTGTTCAGGGGGCTGAGGCTGGCGGTGTTTTCCAGGTTATCCCTCAATGTCAAGTAACTGCGGGCTCCCCTCAGCACTTGAGCGTTCCCTCACCGCGCTCTCGCGCCTCCGTTCAATCACGCTCCCCTCTTTTTTTGCCCTCGTACGGCGCCTCCCTATAACCTCGGCCCAAGTTCCCTCTGAGGGAAAACTCTTTGTCCTATAATCCAGTCTGTTTTGTCATCGCTCTCTCTTCGCTTCTGGAAGTTTTTTCCTATAATGCAGTCTGTTTTGTCTCTGTCTTCACTGCTAGAAGTTTTTGCCATATAATCTAGTCTGTTTTGTCATTCCGAAGTTTTCACTAATGGAAGTTTTGTCAACGTTGGTATCACGACACTCAAGCTAAATGTAAAAACATTTTTAAGAACCAAGTATGTTTTTGTATCATCTTTATTGGGAATAAATTTTTTTTTGCTCTGTCATTTCCGGGAAACTTTTTGCTTGAATCATCTGAGAGTGGGAGTGCTGTGAGAGGTTATAAATGCACTCAAAACCTCTCTTGAAACTGAAACGGGAGGATGTTCCTTACAACGCCTGTTCAATGTATAGACTGAGGTAGCAACTACAATTCTCAGTATTTTAATTAAAAAGATGTGGTAACGTGTTCTTGAAACAGAGGGATTTTTCGTTACAAATCATCTTTATTGAATGGGTCAAGGTAGTAAATACGATGGTCAATATTAAGAGTAAAATTGTACGTGGCCAATTGGAATTTTCGGCCATTTTCACGGCAGTAATGCACATATCTTTAAAATCATACATTATACGCAAAAATTGTTTGCCATCTCTTTGCAGAATCCCTGAAAGAGTAATCAAAATCTTGAAGATAACTAGCCCACATTTGGCCAGAATTAGAAGTCTAATATAAAATAAAATTAAAAATGAAGGTAACCCGTGAATTTGAAGGCTATAAAATAAGTCGACTACTTTGCTTAGAGTTACACGGAAAGTCTTTCACAATGTAAGTCTGAGAAGAGACCGATGATTAAGCTTGTCAGAAAGTCAAACGTACATTTACAGTATAGGGTAATTAAGGTGACTGAAATATACCTAATTTCTCAAATTGATTGCATTGGCTGACCCGTATTGGTGACCATCATTTTTACTATATATTTTACGATAGTTATATTCAGATCAGATTTTTTTGCAGCTAAGGTTCTTCAGATCAGATATTTTTACAGCAAGGATTTCAAGGAAATTCAGAGCGGTGGGTTTCATTGACCTTGTTTATCTTCAAATCCATTGTTATTATTGAAACCTCATGAGTAAACAATAAAATAAATCAGCTTAACTAATCATGTTCATTTTAAGGATTTTTTAAAATCAGAATTCAGAATCTTTCTTCCAATATGGTGACTGCTATTTCCACAGGAATAAACAAAACCATTTCGAAATCCTCACACACCGCTTTACATTTCCTGTTGCAATCCCATGACGAATAATAAAAAACATTCAAAACAATGACAAAAGCACACGTAAAACTTTAAATTTCCAGCTGCCTGCAATCATATGAATAATAACCAAAAAGCCAGCGAAATAATAACCAAATCCCCACATATAGCTTTAGATTCCCACGTGCTTGTAATCTTGCATTTAACAACCAAAAAAGCTAAACAACAACAAAAAACAAGCTCACAAGCTCAAAGGTATACCTGTATAGATTTCTACCTGCCTGCAATCTTATATTTAACAATCAAAAAACACACTTAAGAATAAAAAAAAAACGTAAAGCCTGAGATTTTCAGGGGCCTGCAATCTTATATTTAACAACCAAAAGATTAGCTAAAGCTAAACAATAACGACATAAACACACTTAAGCCTTTAGTTCCCACGTCCCTGTAATCTTATCATTAACGACCGAAAGGCATTCGAAACAATAACAAAATCCCCACGCATAGATTTAGCTTCCCAGGTGACTGCAATTTTATGATTAAAAACTAAAAGACAAGCTAAACAATGACAAAATCCCCAAGACAAGCTTTAGATTCTTAGGTGCCTGCACTCTTATGATTAACAACCAAAACACATTCTAAACAATAACACAAACCCCACACAAAGCTTAAGATCCCATTACCATATTTTCAATCACGGCTGCTGCACCGTATGTGACGCCCGTCCACTCACCACTGCCGTAGAGGGCCCCCGAGATCAGTACAAAAACTCCTTGGTCATAATCCCGTTGGTTTTATCAGCGCTGTCGCTCGTACGGGCCGTTGGCTGGCGTTACATTGCTGCAAAAGTGAGCATTTCTTGCGATTGTAGTCATTAAATTGAAGGAAATGTCATGAAATTGTTTCCTGCTGTTAGGGTGATTGCTGCATGTTCTATTCCGCAATTTTCGGGTGGAGGGTTTGGTGTTTACGATTTTTGATTCCAGTTTGAAGGAAGAAAATGTGAAACATGAGTTAACTTCTTTTGAGTGGAGGGTTTGGTTTTTAAAAAGTGATAGTAGAACGTAAGGGGATTGCTACATGTTATACTCTACAGTTTTTGGGTGTACGGTTTGGTTTTTGAAAGGTGTTGGTGGTACAATTTTTTTATTTTAAATAAAAAAAAATGGAACTTGACTTAACTTTTTAGTTTGTATCTGATCAATTTTCATCACACCTAAATGATTGCACATAGTTAGATTAATACTTTAATGCTCATCCGGGTTTTGTGTTTTTTTTAATTTCGAATTAAGTCAACCAGTTGTGTTCGTATTTATATCGATCTGTTGTATGGATTCACATTACTCGCTTATGCTTGTTCATGCCTGCATGCAATGGAAACTTTCTGATGAGACAATCAAAACTAAAAACTTAGAAATTCCATGTTTCAATTAACTACTCTCAAAAATATTACCGCATCAATTGAATCATGATCGAAACCACTAAAAATTAACGAAGTATCGCAATGATTGCCATCGTTTGGACAATCATCTGACCACGAAAGTACTTGTCGCTACGGCAGTAACACGAATTCGTTTTTAGTTATCCTTTACAAATTTGTCCTTCAAAAAAGATTAGCGTTTCATTAGAGAAGAAATTGATATTAAAACATCGATGTTGAAATCTTCATCGATGTTAAAACATCGATATTAAAAATCAATATTCAAATATCAATGTTAAAATCTTCATAAATATTAAACATCGATGTTAAATTCTTGATCGATATTATACATCAATATTAAAATATTCATCGATGCTAAAAATCGTTATTAAAACATTGAAATTAAAATTTTCATCGATTTTAAAAAATTTATCGATTTTAAAACATCGATATTATAATCTTCATCGATAGTAAACATCGTTATTAAAACTTCGATATTACACATCGATTTTGAAACCTTCGAGAATATTTGAAAATAATCACATATCAACAGTGTTTGATCTCAATTGTTAGTGCTACGTACTTTAGAAGCCTTCGTCAATGGAAATGAACCTTTTTTCCTCACGTTATTAGAGTTCTTTGTCGACATCTTGGAAAATCCTTCCTACGGAACTAATTTTCTGGTAGCCGTAGGTTTAATTTGAAATAATTGTCTAAGTTATAAAGTAGGCTTTGGTTTCTTTTAACATTATTGAGAAATGTTTGTTCGTAACACTTCTCTCGGTGTGGTGTTGAATCGGAGTGTTTGTTTTGTATTATATTATATTATACCATGTTATATTATATTATACCATGTTATATTATATTATACCATGTTATATTATATTATACCATGTTATATTATATTATACCATGTTATATTATATTATACCATGTTATATTATATTATACCATGTTATATTATATCATACCATGTTATATTATATTATACCATGTTATATTATATTCAATTATACTACATCATATGATTTTATATTATATTACATTATACCATATTATACTAAATAATATTATATTATAATGTATTACATTATCTTATATTTTGTTTTAATCTATTTTATTGTATTGTATTGTTTTGTATTGTATTGTGTTGTGTGGTGTTGTGTTGTGTTGTATTGTATTGTGTTGTGTTGTATTGTGTTGTATTGTGTTGTATTGTATTGTATTGTATTGTATTGTGTTGTGTTGTATTGTATTGTGTGGTGTTGTATTGTGTTGTATTGTGTTGTGTTGTATTGTATTGTATTGTATTGTATTGTATTGTGTTGTGTTGTATTGTATTGTATTGTATTGTATTGTATTGTATTGTGTTGTGTTGTATTGTATTGTGTGGTGTTGTATTGTGTTGTGTTGTATTGTATTGTGTTGTATTGTATTGTGTGGTGTTGTATTGTGTTGTATTGTATTGTATTGTGTGGTGTTGTATTGTGTTGTGTTGTATTGTGTTGTATTGTATTGTATTGTGTGGTGTTGTATTGTATTGTATTGTGTGGTGTTGTATTGTGTTGTATTGTATTGTATTGTATTGTATTGTATTGTGTTGTGTTGTGTTGTGTTGTATTGTATTGTATTGTATTGTATTGTATTGTGTTGTGTTGTGTTGTGTTGTATTGTATTGTATTGTATTGTATTGTGTTGTGTTGTGTTGTGTTGTATTGTATTGTATTGTATTGTATTGTATTNCCCGCCACGCCACGCCCCGCCACGCCACGCCACGCCACGCCACGCCACGCCACGCCACGAGACGCCACGCCACGTTATGTTATGTTATGTTATGTTATATCATATTATGTTATGTTACAGTATATTTTATACAATTATATTATATTATATTATTTCTTATTATATTTTGTTATTTCATATTATATTATATCATATTAGATTACATTATATTATGTTGTGTTATATTATATTTATTTTATTATATTATATTACACCACATTATAATAAATAATTTTATATTGTAATAAATTATACTATATTATGTATTAGATTATGTTATGTTACTACAACAATATGGCATCAGTATTGAACCTTTTAAATCTTCGATCCCGAGAAGTGAGTTCATTGATCCCCCATTAATTCTCACACTACTCGGAATGTACCTAAACCTTCCAATGCGTTCTTGCTAGAAATTTTCCTGCGATAGCGTGAGATAGTAGTTTAAATTAATAATTAAAATCCAAGTCTTTTCGTGAGCGATTTAATTACCTGTTGTTAATGAGGAAAACGGCCAAGCACGCTCAACGCTAATTAATTACCGCTATCTGGAAGCAGGATCATTTGTTTCGACTATTAACATGGGTATTACGGCATAAGTATAGTAATTAGTATATCAACTGTGGATCTTTATGTTAAGGCATTTTAAAACGTAACAAATGTTTTCCATATCATCTTTATTGGAAATGAATTGTTTTTCTAATTTTCTTTCTGATTGGGTCGCGCCTCCAAAAAATCATCATGTATTTACTAAAAATTGATAACTTTTCCCACATTCCAACGCGGGTGTTGGCATCTTGTTCATTAATTTCTTGGTTAATCTCGAAAGAACTAAACAGATAAAATGAGGTTTCATATCGCTCGTACCCAAAATGGAGCTTCATGTTGTTCGTACCTTTTGGTTCGTTTGGGCTTTAATTATGAAAATAACACACTATTTAAAGTGGCTCGATTGTAAAATGCGTTTCATGAAATCTTCACTGAATTTTTTCACGTTTGCTATTTTCATACCTTTTTGGTAAAATAATGTTCGTCCCAAAAAGGGTCAGAACTTTCTAAATAATAATAATACACACTTATATCTTGGTTGGCTGGTTGGTTGGTTGCTTGGTTGGTTGGCTGCTTGGTTGGTTGCTTGCTTGGTTGTGTGTGCAAACCACCCGGCACAGTGGCAACTAACCCCGAATAAACGGGCACTACTGCACACACATTTGCCTGGCACCCATCTGGGGCCGATAACGCTAGAATAGAAATAAGTTTAAGTATAAGCGGAACATAAATGACAAGGGCTCACCTGTATACTTCGAAAAGTATGTTCAGGAGAACTATCTTCAATGTAGCCGGCTGTCGAGGATACAAGCGTCCCCAGTAGCAAGGGCGGAAAGCCGTAGAGCAGCGGCGCACATATGAAGGTGCGCACTCGCTCACGGTTGAGTACAATCTGTCTGGTCGGCCTTCGGCTGACCCGCTCGTCCGCTTCCCCGAATCCCTTGCTGTGGCTTGGGACTCGTTGCAAGAAGAGCAGACGAACACTTTTAGTTTGCATATACGTTTCTCGCCGAAGATGTGGGAAACCCTCGCCATTGCTCCGCTTAGTCTCAAATTACTTGCGTTATTACATTTTTAGGCTGATCAAGCGATCACAGCCATGAACTTTATTGTAGAAGGCTCTTAAATCTGCCTTTTAAAGTCCGTTATGGACCTCAGTGTTAGAGCAATGGCTAGAATTTCGACAGTTGGTTGCTTGGTTAGTTCCTTGGTTGGTTGCTTGGTTGCTTGCTTGCTTGGTTGGTTGCTTGGTTGGTTGCTTGGTTGCTTGGCTGCTTGCTTGCTTGGTTGGTTGCTTGGTTGGTTGGTTGCTTGGTTGGTTGCTTGGTTGGTTGCTTGGTTGGTTGCTTGGTTGGTTGCTTGGTTGGTTGCTTGGTTGGTTGCTTGGTTGGTTGCTTGTCTGGTTGGTTGGTGCGTGTGTCTGTGACGCTCACAAGGACGCTCAATGACCCTATCTGTGATACGAGTTTCACCAGTGCACAAGTACAAGAATATTTAGATCGCGGGTACTGTTGGTATGGATATATTTGTTTGGCATCCACATCTGCAAAATTTACATATTCATGAAAATATCGAAGCCCGTCATTTTTGACGGGTCGTGTACACTAGTATAATATATTTACGTTAGAATTCTCCTTCATTCTTAATAAATGAAACTTCATCTTAACTCAATTGGAATAAAATTCACTTTGTATTCAGTATTGTCAACAAAAACAAAGCAGGATATAATAGTGTAATTATTGATACTAGTGTACACGGACCATCAAAAATGACTGGATTTGATATTTTCCTCATATAAATCTTGCAGATGTGGATGCCAAACAAATATATCCATCCCAATAGTTCCCGCGATTAAAATATCCTTGTACTTGTGCACTGGTGAAACTCGTATCACAGATACGGTCATTGAGCGTCCTTGTGAGCGCCACAGAGAGACGGAAGAAGAGGACACCGAACAAATATACAGGGTGGCGCATAAGTAACGCACCCTTTTAAAAATTAATAATAAATAAACTAAGAAAGGTATCACGATAGGGTTCATTGCAAACGATAGAGGAACTCTTAAAGTTTATTTACATGTCGTATCCTGTCTACAGATACCCAGTGTACATTGCGGTAATAAATAAGGGTGCGTTACTTATGCGCCACCACGGTAAAGGAAACAAGGTAGGTTCAAACCAGTCTTTTTTTGTCGACTGTGTGGGTGTGCTGACGTCACAGCAACGAACCAATAGC
>JACJUY010005170.1:23400-60954 GCA_014220935.1 Platorchestia sp. MABIK
TCTTCTCTTCCCGGCACACTCTGTGTCAAACTCTCCTTCCGTCTTTTCTATAAGCATCGACACACACACACACACCAGCATATTATCCATCTTCCCCTCTGCGTGTCAACAATACTTAGTGGGGTGGGAAGTATAAGTAAGGCCGTCGCAAATCGAAACCTAATGGCCTAAGCAGCATCACCTGGTCTTATAACTTCGATATCAAGTTCATAGTGACTGAATAATTAGCTTAGCTGATGTTGGGTTATTGAAAATATCATTACCGGGACAATTTTGTTTCCCCAAAATCAACCTTATAACAGGAATTGAGTACTAAGCCAATGTTATTGTAGGGAACGAAGCCAATGTTATTGTAGGGTGAAGATTAGTGTAGTTTATTGCAGATTAATGAAACTTTTCGCTCTTAGTCAGTGAAGATCTTAGCAGAAATTCGATGCCGATCTGCACTTCAAAAGCGGACATAGACTGCACTAATTCTGCACTAAATCCGCACTGAATGCAGATACTCCTGTGAAGATCTTCCATGATCTACAAAGAATGTCTGCAATAAACTGCAATAATCTTCACCGAACGGAGAATACATTTCTGATTGGGTATAGCACATAAAACATCATCTGTGACTATTTTCATTACTAAAACTACATGTGCTTTTTTTTAAATGTGAATAAATATGAAGTAAAATTTTGTATGTCCTCCTGGTACAAACATGCGCTTTGATGCCCTTATTGCCCAGTTCATCTAAGTGCTGGCTTATTTGGAACCAATTATTACCCTAAATTACTTTTAATCTTTTAAAACAAACTATTGAAAAATGAAACAAAAGAAATTCAATATACCTGAACTTGAAACTAAGATTTACTGACTAAATCTCAGTGCATGTTTCTGGAGACCACGTTGTGTAAGAACGAATACATTTTAAAAATAATGAGTGGCAAATCGGTTTGAGAAAAGGAGCAATCAAAAAAATCAATAACCCGGAGGTTACAAGGAAACTTATCATGCATGTACGTGTGTGAATGTATAGACATATGGGCAAAAAAATGTTTATAAACATGAGCATGTGCATCAGCACCCAAACAACAAGAAATTTATTTTAATCATACGGAAGAGTATACCACAGCTACTGTCACCATAAAAAATCATCATAGCGTTCCCACGGAATCACACATTTTAATAATTTTCATATTTTAGAAAATGCATGTAACTCTGCACTGGGTCTGGATAATAATTTTCGAAATGGAGGCCACATACTTCAATACAATGTTCTAGTCGCTTCTGGAAATTGTTCATAATTCACGCTATACCATTTCCGTCATAATCTCATCCCAGACGTTCTCGAGAGCTCGGACTACACAAGCCATCAAGATCTCAGAAAGAAGTCCATGAGGTGATAGGTGAAGATCGTCCGGCCCTTTGTTTTCAAAACTATTTTCCTTATAAGAGTTGCAGAGAAATGAAACCTGTAAAATAGCACTGTAGGCACAAAAAAAATGGGAAGTGAATGTCACAAAAACGCAGATGGTATTTTGGTGAATTCTGTAGGCTGCGTGAATACTGAAACCTTGATTACTTTCTTTGAGGGACTCATTATGTTTTACGATATGTATTGTAGAAAATCTTTCGTATTTCTGAGGGCGGCTTTGTGGAGGAAGAAGTTTTATTCAACTGGCCTGTCTTAGTTGACAGAGAAGAATTTGAAACTGTTGAAATTAGTTCTTTCTGTTCTTGGTTTTTTGTTTTGCAGCTGCATCTTTTCCTATCGTTTTTTATGTTTAAATTTAACTTTCTATAATTAAGCATGTTTGAGCTTTACCAGATCTGCATTAACCTAAATTGCTTTAATTAACGTTACTCGTGACGCTTTCGCGTTCGCTAATTAAATTAGCTTTGAACTCACTCTGCTTGGGCAGCAAATGTAGCCCTCTTAATAAAAGTGGGTCTGGTACCTCTAACTTACTGATACTGGTAAAATCTTACTGATATATGATTTTGAAATAAGAGTTGATATATTAGCATATCAGCTACCAGCCATCTTAAAACCCTGTATCTCTCTACTCAGAACTCCACTAAAACTGCCTACCGGAGTGCCGTGCTGATGACCGGCCACGGCCTTCGGTTGTCTTCTATTTTTAAGGAGTTTCGTTTTTAAAACCAACTTTTCGTTAAAGAAAATCTTCGGTCTCCGTTTTAAAGGAATTGAATAATAAAAATACTACAGAGGATGCTGCTGTCGTACTGTTGGAATCCTCAAGATACGCCTAACTTGGGTGCTGTTTCAATTTTTGCGCATCGCGGGAAACGACTTGCTAATGTTCCCTTGAAGTTCGTCTGTATTTGAAATAAATTTTCGAACAGTTAGTTACCCTTCAAGTTTCAAATCCTAGAAGTATTTAAAACAGAAAAAGCCGCAATTGGCAGGATATTTATCAACACTTTCATTTGTTTTCAGATCAGTTTAGTTAATTTTAAAGTTCTCGTTCATCATTATTATCTGTGGAGCCTAATCAATATTTTTCAATTCCTATCAAGTAGTCTGATTCAAAGCTCGATATATGTTAACCACCACGAGAGATAAGTTTACAATTGAAAAAGTACAACTACCTTTGTACCTAGCAGTAACCTTGGTTGAGAGCCCCAGAGAGTGATCTCATGTGCCGTGAAACATTGTTATTAATGGATTACATTAGCCGCTTCTCTGGGATTAGTAACGGTATTATACTGATATATGAGATAGCCAAATAGGGTTTGTTTTAGGGTATACAAAAACGTATTTCTAAGAATTCAAGCAGCGATGTGTATAGATTTCGTTTTTGCGGAATGTCACGGCAATATTAGAAAAGTTTTGTACTTCTCAAGTTACAATCAACGTATTGTTGCCTCCCTGCACTAGCAAAAGGACACACATCATTACTCAGGAGTTAGCAGCTAAGCTATAAGTTTTAATTTGGTTTTTCATAATCCGTGTTCCATTTAGAACGAATGCAACACTAACTAGGCATTTTTTAGCATAAAAGCCACAAATTGCTTGATGTTTTTTTAAAAAATTTGAATGAACGTTTCATACTTCGATCAGAAATTCAGTTGAATTAAAAAACGAAATTTTAGCCGACAGCTTCTACTAATACGTTTTCTGTTGTTACAAAGCCAATGGATATCAAATTTTGCTACGAGATTATACTAGAAAAACTCCCTTTGATACACAACTCAGTTGTTGCATGGAAATACGGTTATCGCTTGGAAACCGACCGCATTTTGTGCCATGATTGGATTTAACGAAAGCTCTGACGTCAGAGTATTTGCAAGCAGTGATAGAGAGGGTAAGATTCAAAATTCGGAAAAAACGTTAGAGGCAAAGCGTTCACCGAACACTTTGTGAAGCGTACACGCACGTCGAGAGGTAACGGCCGCTTGAGAGGTGATTCTGTGTAACCCAATAAGTGCGATGACAAAGTATCTGGAACTCGCATTAGTGATCTTCTGAATACTTGCTTATGGGATCGCTCTTGTTTTGTGTACGTTGTTTGAGTAACCAATTGGTCAGGTTGTGTACGTTCTTAAGAAATAATCAACTTACATAGAGAAGAAATTTCATAATGCATGTTGTTAGCGGTATACATGAGGCATAATGGTACTGAAAATGTTACTGAAAAATGGTACTGAAAGAAATGATGATACGTTACACTGAAAATAAACTCATTCGAAAATGAGTGGGGTATCCTTGAGAAAGTTCCGCTCCAGTTCTTACGTGTTAGGTATAAAATTAAATGGTATGGAAGAGTGAACTGTGCCATGACTTGATGATTTCAACAGCCCTCGGGATGTCGATTAATGTCCTCGGGATGTCGGTTGTTAACAGTAACGTACAGTATGAATTCAACATCCAAAGTGTCGTACAGCGCGTTCACTCATACTACTGAACATGGAGTTAACTTCTTCAATATTCCTCTCCCCTAGCAGTGGTAGGACGTAAGGATGATATTGAACACGTTTCCTCTAAATGGAAAAATAAATTAATCGCAAGCGCAAAAGTCAGGTGACTGTGCAGACCTGCCCTCTTAATCCCCTGTCGGCAAGGCACGACGATCATAGAGTATTCATCGCTGTTGATTGAGTGAATTTTGGGGAAAATGAGATTTTAACACATTGCCCACATATATAAAAATATCAATACATCGGAGACTCCTATCAGATTACTGATCAGAGTGATGTTAAGGAATCGTTGTGCGACTGCAGATAACTGGGACAGAAAAAAGGCAAATAATCGCGTAAAATGAAGGAAGATTAATATTCGACGGAAGGCGAATAAATTTCTGTTGGTGCCTGCTGTGTATTGACGCTACAAGGTACAAAGACCTCCGAGATATTTGCAAAGACCTCTGAGATATCAAATCCCCTTGGTGTTCAGTGCTCTGAAGGCGCAGAAAGTGTCGACCAGCTACGCCTAAGGCCGCGGCCAGACAAACAGCAGTGGAGCAGGGCAGAGCAGAGCAGAGCCGGCGCGGTGTTTTATGTTAGTGGTATTCCTATTAGGGTGGCCAGACAAGTAGCAGGGAGCAGGATGGAGCAGCGCTGTCCGGAGCAAGCGGCAGCAGCGTTTTATCTTGGATGATAAAACACCGCTCGGCAGCGAGCAGTCAGTTGCACGGTAGAGTTCGTACGGGGAGGATGTCGAACTTCTGATCTCCTCAGTGCAAGCTATTCCTGCGATCGGGGGTGCATCTCATAACATTTCGATCATAACTATGTTAATGAACAACGATCATTTATAGCAGACGCTGTGGAAGTTAGTATTAAGTGGGCTTGTATGGTTATTTATGCGTATGTAGGTATTTTCCACCTCATAAATTAAAAAACTAAAGCTATACCAAGCATTTTCTTAGTCAATACCTACACTTTAAAGCGTTCCAATGCCGAACATTTTTATCTTAGGTCTTACGTGTTAGGCGCACGACACTAAAATTAACTTCAAACATACCTTTTTCATGTATCAATTTTTTTTCGACCAGCGCAAAGTGCTGGCCAGAGCGGCAGCACTTAAATGGTTTTTATATTTCAGTTACAGAAATATTTCAGTTTGCGTTTCAACAGTTACACTGGTAAAAACAACTTTAAAAGCATGCAACTAAAAAACTATTCGTTTCTCTAAAAAACGGTTGTGATGTTCAAGTTCTATGGGAAAATAACAAAAATTGAAACTAAGTGACGCAAGCCAAATACAAAAGATTCTTACACATTTTGAAATTTGTTATTAACTTTTTAATTCGAAATTCGGGTTGTTATATCCATAAATGTATACCTTTATACGCTTGAACGAATAAGTTCCTTGTTCTGTAATGAATCTACACGTAAATCACTGCCAAATAATTCTGATTTAAGTATCTATAAGGTTTCAAGTCATTCGTCAGTAAATTATTTGCATGATTATTCTATCAGCAACCATAACTTGCATGGCATGCAATTAATTTCTTGTGAAATTTCCTGAAGCAATATAGAAACAGTATTAAAACCATTTAATTCATTGGGAGTAGAAATATACTAGGGAAATCGAAAGTAAAATACGAAAGTGTAAAGGATGTACTTGTAATGCTAACAACAGAATGCGTAGCATAGCAATTTATATAAATAAACATAATTAGATGAAATATTGCCAGTTCTACAGCTATTTAATAAGCAAAATTTTAGGTAAGCAGAATCACATATCACTGTTCTTCTTGACGCCAAGATTGTAACTGCTACGGACTCGGGACTAGCCACTGCTGTTGGTTTGGCCACCCTAACCTGCTAGCACAAGCAAGCAGCTACCAGAGGGTCAAAAATGCTCTGCTCTGCCCTGCTTCACTGCTGTTTGTCTGGCCGCGGCCTAAGGGACGATATTCAAATAGTTCAAAAGTATGCCTCCACCGTTCAAACATTAAAAAAACTGTTTTTTATGCAAGTCGGTGCCCAATTCACTGTACGCCAGAATGTTAAGTAGATTTGACACTGAACACTCGATCAGCTTTCGTGTTTGTTTGCCAAGCTTGAACTTACTCGGAAATGAGTGGAGTATCCTTGAGAAAGTTCCGCTTCAGTTCTTACGTGTTGGGTGTAGAATTAAAAGGTATGGAAAAGTGAATTATGCTAAGGCTTGATGCTTTCAACAGTCCCTAATTGGATCTTGAATTACAACATTTCGATGTCATCATGGCATTCACTGATGCCATTCTTCTCTAGGCAAGTGCATCGATTAGTATAAAAAAATGTAAATACAGTTTTTATTAAACTTTTGAATTAAATTTTCACTCGAAAATGACCACTTTATTCCAAAAATAACTCAGTTTTTGAATTGCTGAATGAAAAATTATTCAAATTCCAATACTTCTTAAGTATTATTGCTAACTAATCTGTTGCAAAACGGCGCAACTCATTCAGAAGTTTATTTTTGTGGGACTCTATTTCAGTGAAGGAAAAGTTCAGGTAGCATATTAGCCACTACTATGAATCCAGTGGAGAAAAAAGCTAAATACATTTTTCACGATTGAGAGCCACTCAGTGAATGTTAAGTATATTAATTGAAAACGGTTTCCCATCATCTCAACCCTCAACATGTATTACATTGAAGCTATAAAATGGAAAATACATCATCTGAAATATTTGACGATAGTAAACACTGTGATAATGTCTAGGTTTTGTAGCGATCAAAAATCATTGTCTTTCTGAATGCAATATTTTAGAAAACATTCATCTTTTATTTCGTGCGCAGAAGTTATTGAACTCAGAGCCATTGTTGTCTGTGCCCTCTTTACTGGCAGATAAATTTACAGTGCGTTGTTTTCTAATTTCTGTTTCAAGTTACAAATAACATACGCAGCTCATTCGAGGCAACCGCTGACACCAGTTTGGATGCTAATGTTATGAGTGTGGCACCGAATTATACTGTGCTAATTACGTCGGCAGTCGACGGTGACATGGGAGGCTATAATTAATCTAATTGCTAAAACACATCTGAGATACGGTTAGTTCTGAGATCTCTGATGGGAATGAAAGAGCAGTTATAAATGGCCTCGGTTCCGGATTTTCATGCAGTTACTACTGTGCTGCTAGGGGATTATGTGTAAAAAATTGAAGTGTGGAAAACAGAATTTTAGGGCACACATACAGTTATATGACACGCTTATTAGTATTTTCGTCAGCTTCAGGGCAGAAAAATGTATTTTCAGAATTCCATTACCTTATGAATACTAATTGAGCATTGTGTCCTTTTGCTTCGTTAATGTTGGAGCACCAAAACTTTACTTACGCAATAAATAGCCGCTTCATTCCCACAAGGAATATAATAAAAGACATTTAATTTAAATCCAGTTCCTGTAGAACGTTCGGACCAATTATGGTATATACGAATGGTTATAGAAAAAGGTGAATTTAGAAAAAACGATCATGCAACCCTTCTTTTAATAAAAGCTGGACCTTAATGCAAGGAAGGTTCCTCACAGAAAGTTCAATACGGATTCTTGTTGTTCCTCCCTGTGAGCCATATTGTACAATATCAATATCCACCGACTGCGAAGAACCAAAAGCCAAATTGGAGACATGATGTCTTGGTGAGCTACCGTTCACCTGAGGGTAGGTAAAAACTCTCCTAGTATTAGGCATGGGTGGACATTTTCACGATAGTTTTAGTGATAATTCATGGTTATGAAAATATTGGGTTTTCGATTAGCCGAAATTTTTTCACACGTTCTTGATCCATCGATATCGCCTATACTTAAGGTCCCAAACTATCGTTGGTCGATAGTTTCAATTTATTATTCCAGCATTTGCTCAGCTAATAATATAAATTGACCTTAATTTAGGGGCAGAAATAGGTAGATCCAAGCTGAGTAGTGGACAAAACTGGATGAAGTACAAGGCGGCAGGTTTGGACATCTTCTCGAAAGGCACCTATCTCCAACGTGCTGGACCACATCTAAAAAGGGGAGAAACAAAGACTCCTGGGCTGCCCTCATGTAACCAAAAGAACCCGGTGCACTTGATGGCATGCGGCAGCGGTACCGAGCCCCTTGCTCAACATCCTCCTCGCTGCCACATACAGGAGGTTTGCCGAGATCTTTGAGGATGAGAAGTATTTTCTGGCCATCTGGTCACTGACTTCTCCTCTTCCCAAATTTTCCCTCAAGAGGATGGGCCATTTGTGGAATGAATGGTCTTGAAATCAAAGTCCTTAATGGAAAAGAAGAGGGTGGAGATCTTATGTCATGCAGACTTAACACGTCAGCATTGTGAGGGGGAGGATGAAACTAGGGGTCTTCATAGGATGTCCAAGCTCAAGGCTGCCCGAATTGTGAATGTGTGGCTGATGGAATAGGTACAGACAGTCTGGCAGCCTAACCTGCGTAGGTGAAAATATCCTCATTGAAATTTTCTTGAGGTGTTACCGATGATGCCATGGGGAAGTGCTTGTTCTCACTTAGCAAGACCATCATCAGAGCTAAGAGGAGCTCTTTATCTGATAAAAACTCCGGAATGGTCATGTTCACAAATGGGAACATGCTGTCCTAGGCCGTTGCAGTGTAAATTGGGTTATTTTACTTTAAAACATTATACCTCGTTAGTGAAGAGACAAAATAAACATCGAATTTCAAGTTGGATCTGAAATTTTGCGAAGGGCTTTCTAATTTTTGGGGGGCTTTTTCTAAGGTTTTTCACATAGATATATAGCTAAATATATTCAAAGCAATATACAGGGTGTTTCAGAACTAAAGGTAAGAAATGAAACTATATATAGAAAATCTCAAAATAAAGCGATTTTCATGAGAAACAACAATTTTAAAACTCCACCGTTTTCGAGTAATTCCAAGTTGAAAAGTTCTTAAATCTTAAATATTAAGCGCTCATGCCCCGGCTGCCAACGAACTTAGGTTTTAGATGATTAATGTACCTGCATGGAGAATCATAGAAAGGGAAATGCTTATAGAACAGTTGCATGTTTGAATCGAATCTAAAAATTAAATTCATAGTATTAAGTTAAGTTGGGAAGAGCGCTATTTTATTGGTCATTTGTTAAATGCACGTCGAACAGTACGCATGGAGCGCTTCACGAATGTAGAACTTGCTGACATGCATTTCATGTGCGGAACTGCAGCAGGAAATGCTTTACTTGCTGCACGGTTGTACAGAGAACGCCACCCTAATTGTGAGGTTCATGGACACAGGTTCTTCACTAACTTACACAGAAGATTGCGTGAATATGGAAGCTTCAGGTTAAACAGACAGGAAATGGCATCCGCGCAACGATCACCCAGGACGAATCATTAAACTTTTTGACCAGAATCCTCGTGATAGAACACGCAATGCTACTCAACATTTAGACATTTCAAGTCATGTTACAGTATGGCGAGAACTCCACGATCAAACCTTACACCCATATCATTTTCAGAGAGTGAAAAGTTTGCTTCCTACAGATCAGCCTGAGAAATGTTCTGTAGGTGTGGAGTTAGCCGGTTCTCTGGTCAAGAGTTTTGTCTCATTGTTCTGCACGTAATTTTGCTACTAAAATCGAATATTTTTGAGCTGCTCGAAGACGTGAGTTTGTGGTTAAGATCAAAGATATTTCACTTCAAGACTACAAGTAGAGTGGAATATTACTACAACAAGCAGTTTTCAACAAGGGCTGGTTATTTATTTTTCTCTGAACTTGTATTTTTTTCATGAACTAAATTACGCAGAGATGATATGAACATAATGGTTATCATTACATCTTCAGCCGCAAAACTTCAACTCTAATCCTAGTCATGAGGATGTGATTCATTTTAAGCCACCAATAATTACGTGATTAATTTTCTCCATTCCCCTGCGGTGATCAATGAGCTTTAAAAAATTCCTGTTGACAAAGAGTAAGCATCTAAAACAACATTACAGGGTGCCTAAGCCGGATCGAAAATCGAAAGTTTGAGCGCCCATTAAAAAGCATGATGAGCAAGAAAATTAGGCATGTTCGAGCATGAAAGTAAATGGAATAGTTTTAAAGAGGGGAACAATAAAGTATTGCATAAACCAAGTCAGATTCTGTGAAAACAACATCTGGTACTTCCTTCCTGGTTGTTGATGCAAGAAATTAATTTTAAGCTGCATGAAATCCTAGTGAACATAATTCTAGATTTGATTTGAGAGGGTCATTGAACTGAGCCGTTCTTAGTCTCAATAATTTATTGCAAATGAAGCATGACTTCATTCACTTAATTAAACCGGATCCCTACAATTAATTTTCGAAAGTATTGCGCTGTATTGCGACTTTTTCAAAACTGATCAAAAAACAACTCCTGTTCGTAGCGAGTGGAAACACATTGTCCTTTAATTGCATTCCATTGGACGAGCTGTTATGAATCTAGCTCTGATCGAGCCAGAGTTAACATTGTCGCTGCGCAGTGTTTATTTTTAGTAAAAAAACTGGATGTCTGAAATAGCAATGAGTTTCGGCAACAGATTGGTTCACTGCGTATTTCTCTCAACTGCTCTTTAACTGCTGCGTAAAAACTCTGTGGCATTTTTACAGCCTTGCTTTACATTACAAAATACTCATTCAAATTCTTCCGAAAATGCTCATTCAACTTCAACAAGACTAACTTGAAAATTTTGATGTATTCAACACTACAGTAGCGATCAGACTTGGAGCCTCTACAGCGCAATAACATTGTTGTGCAAATTAGTTCGGACTGTGGTGAAATAATACTATTATTTGCTAAATTTAAGTTAATTTAAAAACATGTCGATGTTATGAGAGTAAATAAATTTAATTGCAGGTATGACCTCCTCTCGGATTTTCAAGCATTTGTAGTCGATTTGGCATAGATTCGACCAAAGTTGAACACATTTTTGGTTTTTCTTCATCAATTCATCGTCATCAAGAGTTTAAGTTCGTTCAACATAAAATGAAATTATAATAATTGCGAATCAATACCTCATGATTGGGTAACTTTTTTCTCTTTTAATGCCGATTTTGATAAATTATACACACCAAACGGAAATCAAACTTCATTTAAATCGGTTTATTGATGCAGGTACAAAAATTGAAAAAGATTCTTAATTCATTCTTGTTTATAGAGATTAAGCTCTCTCTCCTAATCATAGGAAGCTTGTATTTATTTTAAAATAGATTCAAAGCTACAACAGCTAAAAAGAAAAAAAAATTTCGTCTGAAATTGGTAAGCTAAACGGTCATATTCTGCTCACGAAGTACAACTTGATTACCATTTTCTCTTAGTATAATACAGTTGTGTATCCATGACATCACGACAAGGAGCTCGGTGCAATCAGTCGGGGGCAATATTGACTATGCCTAATTCGATTAGGCAAGCTAAACCATTTGTGGATGAGTAGAGACGTAAAATATCCTTAGGGGGAAATACACACAGGATATTTTTCCATCTTAATGAAATATTTTACTATATAATGAACCGATCAGTTTGAATTTCTCACATGGATTTGGGAATGAAAATTCGAAAAACACACTTTTTTCTGCATTTATTATAAACGACACATATGATACAATGAATGTATCCACAGATTAAATTAAATGGCTCTAGGGATGGATTACAACTGCCCGGCATGCGCCTCTGATGAGAAGAGGGCAACAAAGACGAGGTGTTTCAACAATGTGTACTACTGCTATTGACGTTAGAACCAACATTGAACTATCTGATAATTACGATCGTGTGAAACTCAACAGGAATAACTATTGCAAATTTTACGCTCGAGTATTCTGGGGATAGTATGAACATCAGTCTTGCAGTTTCCAAACAAATGTAGATTTTACATGAAAATATTTCGTCGCATGCTGCTCGCCAAACTTGTGAACTCCTCGAGCGCAAATGATTTGCTGAAGGTAAAGCAACAAAGGCCACAATCATCTCAGACTTTAACCCAATAGCAAACTTCTTTTCAATAGTCAAACAGAAACTCTATGAAAGAGGCAAAAAGTAGATCATTGAATCAAAGCTGTGGGGGACTATGCAAAGTAGTTATGGTTGAAGTTTCCTGGTAATTAATTCGAAAACTAATAAATGCGATGGACGACTGCTCAGTAACATTAGTTGAAACGAATTTGCCGCATTATAATGTAACAACTACACTTTCATTAAAATATGGTTCTCAAATAAACATAAAATTTGTGATGAGTGTGCATACTTCTCACGGTTTACAAATAGAACAATTGCAAAAATAATTTTTTCATTGAAAATAACTTCGTTGCACGATGTTTTAAGGCCCGGTGTAGCTTTAGCGTTTAACGTTACGTGCTGAATTAATGACAACTATGCATGGGGACGGGGAGTTTTATCAGTTCGGAAAATATATGGGAGCATGTCAATGATTGACATTAATAAATGCTTGTAATTTTCTTTTTGAGCCTGATAACATCAGTTGTTTCTTCTAATTTTTGTTCCACATAAAAATTCCTCTTCAACAAAGATCTGGTTTTCATTAAATGGTGTAGCTGAGCTGACCAATTCAGTTGACGCTGGTTCAGCCTAGGCAAATTCTTTCGAACGAACGGATGATCGTCTTTGCGTATCGCTAAGACGAAACCAGGAATCATTTTCATCATCTTCACGACTTTCCTCTGAGTAACTCCGCAATTTTCTGAAATATTTACTCCGCTGTTCTCGTTCTTGATCGTTACTGTTAGAAGTAATCTCAACCGCAATGAGTTGAGAATATGATTTAATGAGAACTTTCAAGTGATTAATCTTCCTCAATTAACAAAGCTTCATTGTTGCACATTTTGCTTCACAGAATATATGAAAGAATGTAGAGTTTAGAAAAAGTCATTCAATAAAATGAAATGATTCATACTTCATATGCATAACAAAGGGACCAAATAGAAATATAAGCTGATAGAAGCAAGAAGCAAATAATGCTCACTGTTCCAATATGATTATTGTTTTTACGAGGAATTTAAAAACGAGGAAAATTCTAAAGAACTTAATCATATTTACTAGGAAAACGTTTCGGAGTTCAGCTCCATCATCAGTTCGTAAAAGTACAAATCATTCTGTCTGTAATAAAAGAGAAAACAAAAAGTTGGATACAGTCATTGATGAAAATCACGAAAATAAAAATTTTAAAAAATGACCCAGAAAAAATGAATCGAAAGGATTGCTACCTAGTTACAATTTGCAAAGGGTAGGAGCTGTCAGTATTGTTCAGGGCAGGTTTTCGTTTAAAAATATGTAGTGACTCTAAAATTCTAAGGTCGTATGCGGTTGAAGCTGAATCTAAGATTTTGAAGTCTGCAGGGGATATCGGTACGTTGCATTTTTCTGCGTGATNTGAACAATACTGACAGCTCCTACCCTTTGCAAATTGTAACTAGGTAGCAATCCTTTCGATTTATTTTATCTGGGTCATTTTTTTATATTTTTATTTTCGTGATTTTCATCAATGACTGTATCCAACTTTTTGTTTTCTCTTATATTACAGACAGAATGATTTGTACTTTTACGAACTGATGATGGAGCTGGACTCCGAAACGTTTTCCTAGTAAATATGATTAAGTTCTTTGGAATTTTCCCCGTTTTGAAATTCCTCATCAAGTTGCGATTAAAGCAAACAACTGACCCATTCAGATATATTGTTTTTACTAAATAGAATAGAAAACCTATGAATTTAACTTGGTGGAACTCGTCTCTCCTTACCGCCATGACGTATGAATGAATTGCGAAGATTTTCATGAGTGAACTGGTTTGCAGTAATTTGAAACTATACCTTCCAGCGTTGATACAATGTAGCTGGTTGTCATTAGATGGAATAGGCCGTTTCTAGGAAACTTCAATTATAGGATCAAAAGGAAAGCCAACGTAGTGGAGAAAATCATGATAAAAAGAAACCATTCGAATGATGAAAAATTTAAAATTTACATTTAGCCGGTGCTCTGGTCAAGAGTTTTGTCTCATTGTTCTGCACGTTATTTTGCTACTAAGATCGAATATTTTTGAGCAGCTCGAAGGCGTTAGTTTGTGGTTAAGATCACTACTGTTTGAGGCAAATATGAACTGCCAATCTTCAATGCGATGGTTATTAATGCACACTTCCTGTGGTCATGAATAACCTACAGTGCTCTGAAAACAATGAATCATGAGTAAAACCTTTCAAACGGGGTGTAAATAAATGGGCAGAGCCAACTCCAAGTTTTAATTTAACCGGAGAATCCACTCGGGTTAACGGTAACACGAGTTTTGTAACTCACTATAAGAAGTTACGACACTCAGCAAGAAAAGATCGTCGAGAGAGTTTTAAAAAAACTCTCCGCAGAAAATTATAAAATTGGTAGAGAAGTTAAAATCTTGAGAGTGTAAACAAATTAACTCTTAGTTTTAGGTATAAGTAACGAGATTAATTTTTAAATGAATTACAGCGAATAGTCCCTACATCATGACTGAAGATTTACTTTGCCCCAAATCACCCTAACGAGTGCCTTTCGTTAAGGGCGTCGTACCTAAGACAAAGCTGGGCAGGAGAGCTGTGCTGAAGTGCAGTGTGCGGTCATCTCCTCCAGGCTCCGTTGAGTGGCGAAGACGGGACGGGTGCCCCAGTCGGAGATAGTTTACTCCATCACAATGGCGAAGCCACTTCACCAGTCAAAGCAAAAGGTTTAAGTGATGATAGCTGCGAATCACTCCCATCGCTAGGCAATGGTCTAGTACAGGAACAAATGTAAAGATTAAGGAGCGAGTGGCCTGGGCATTGCCCTTCACGGTCGTTATAGCTTCTTAGTTACACGCTCATCGATGCTGGAAGCAGGCACACATTTGTGTTTTGTTCTTCAAGCTTGAAGAAAGGTGGGGAAATTCAAGGTTCGTAACCAGTTACGAAAGGCACACTAGGAATTATAGTAATTAAATAACTGACTAGTTAATTGTGAGAAAAATTGGTTGAAACGCTAAAGATTTGGCAGGGATGCATAGAAATTTTATGCAAATTTTCTGAGCTAATCAAAGTGTTGAAATTTATAAGTCTACTTCAAAGAGAACGAAAATAAATTCTGACAACAAGCAAAACTAAAACAAAAAGGTAGAAAATTTCAACAAAACAATGGAAAGTTACGTTATTGACGGACGATTTTTTGGAATGTGCATCGACTCTAAAATGGAATCAGACCAATTTAGGGTTGAATACAAAATTTTGAAATTTTTGCTTTCAAAATCATGGTCTTTATTAAAACAATATTCCTCAATTCATGAGTTGAATGGCTTTGTTGATATACCACTGATGAGCGCAACATCACATCCGGAGTATCCTTTCGTTTAAAGTTTGGACCAATTTTTCTTTCATTTTTGAAGTACACACAAAAGTTTATTGCAAAAATTCCTTTTAACCATTGATTATACTTAATTTCCATTAGATTTCTATTTGTATCTTAAAATATCACAGATTATAAATATATGTATTTTTATATCCATACATATAAATTTACATGTACATTTATGTACATTTGAATATATGTATATACTGTATATATTAAGATCTTGTGCAAGCGACCTATGAAATTGGAATGCTTTTCAACTCAATTCCAATGCAAATAAACTATTCTAAAACTTTTACGGACATACACGTTTGCATAGCTCACTTCAAATGTCTCGGTAAGCCCCTCTCGCTAATAGAATGCTTGCATTTAAGTATTCATGATATGACAGAACGCGCACTGTCTTCTTTTTTTCTTGTGCTTTCACATCTGAACCTCTCTACTACATTTTATGAGATATCCATTTTGTGGAGGCACTCAACAAGTCAAAAATTTTCTTTCTAACTGAAGCTTCACAAAATCAGGAAGCGTTGCAGGCGGGATACATTTGGACTTTAATGTGAATACGTTGAGTACGCTTGGAGTAATTTATAAGAACATTTTACTTAAAAATTAACTGAATATGTAGCATTTCTTTCACTCCGAGAGTGTGTTGTGTTCTCAAGGTATAGTTACCCAAGATCCAAACAGATACTTGCAGAAGTTAACGGGCAGGGTGCGTAGACTATTTCCATGCAGTTTCATGCACCTCAGAGTGAATTGAAACTCGCATTTGACGAGAGTGCACAATGAACGGTCGAATCTCTTCTGATGTAACGCTGTTAATCACTCTAATGCTAACCTCAACAGGCTAGCATTGATCAGTAGGCCGAATCAATTGAATAAACTACAACAACATGTTCTCGTATTTCGCAGGCCTAAGATTTATTGATGAGAAACTCCGTGAAACGCTAGCTTCAGATCCCGTGTTTGCTTTGACTTGCGAAGCATTAAAGCAAAATGTTATTCCTGTGTATTGAAGCTTTATGGGAATCAAAAGGGACTTTCTAGGTTAAACTGCCAATCTTCAATGCGATGGTTATTGATGCACACTTCCTGTGGTCAGACTGGCCATGTGCAGCTTTCTCCGGCCATCTGTGCCTTTGGCAAGAGAAGTACTGCATTACATTTGGTCGAACGCGTTCTGTAACTCAAGTTACTTGAGAAACTAACTCCAAATGCTAAAGCCAAGTTAATATCAAAGGAAACAGTTGTCTTTCGCATTTTTGGAGCGTTCGGAATCCCATAACCTGGATCAGGTTCAGAAAAATAGTACCTACTTAGAGTTGAAGCCAATTCCCTCAAAGAATCAGAATGTCATGCCTCAAATGTCCCCAGACTGAACGATCAATGAAGAGTGAATTAAGGATGTCGTATCGAATGCTTTTATCGGGAACACCGTTAGGAGCGACTGCGAAGAGAAGGGGTGCAAGTGTGTTCAGCTGAGTCAATCGAAGTTGCCTCTGGTGGACGTTATAATTGAGAGATTTTCAATTTTTTTATGAACGCTGGTGTAACAAACTGGCCTGTATATTGCTTATATATCACGATATGAAATACAATTACAAAACAAATATGTTCACAGATAAGTTGTGTTCGTTTTCATTCAATGGGCATTTGGAAAAAAACACGCAGTTGTACATATTGATTTCTCTACACATGATTGACACGTCCTTGGTTAAAACTGTTGACACAACAGACTGCTTTGGTTTGATCAAATGCAATATTGATGCTCCAATTGCTTTGTTCGAGCCACCTCTCACAACACCCGCTCCTTCGCAGCGTACGAATGAGTGTTGAAGCAGAGAACACCAACCATGGCATCAGTAAAACTTTTTGATCGAGAAATGAAATAGTGGTATCCGTTCAACATGGGGATTCTTCATCACTATCTCGAAAATTTGGAAAAAAGTATGTACATGCGTAAGTTAAACTTGAAAGCTCATGTAAATTTGAAAATGTTGAGTAGTTTTAGTAGCCACAAAAAATTGGATAATCATTGAGGTCGGAACATAAAAGTCATTGGTTTACAAGAAAAACGGCTAATGACGAAAAGTAAGATTAGGGGTAGTTAGAATATGTACATCTATCTGATAGCTGTGATGATTTGAAGATTGAAATGATATCATAGTGATTACGAGTATTTATAATTATCATCTTCTAGTCATGAGACAAAACTAGTTTCTTTCACTAGTGCTTCTTCAATCCGGATATTTCTATTCGATCCCGTCTTGGCTGGGATGAGTTCTGAACAAGACTATAGAAGCGTAAAGTGTGTGGGCTACGCACACGATCAACTTGCTCAGTGCAATCAATAGACCGCTATCTACTGATTGAAGCTAATTTTTATAGCAGAATTGTTTTTTATACTATTTTTTGGGGGCAGAAAGCTTAATACGAGAGATAGCTTCCGTACAAAGAACGATTATATTACCAATGAGACAAAGGAAATAATTCTAAGCCATTGCTACCTTTGCTCGTCAAACGTACCATCAACCCATGATATTCTGAATAAATACATATTATTCATTTAAGAAACAGTCAAATCGATTAGGGTAAACTAAGCTTCGTTAGTGAGACCTTAACATGTCCGAGAAAGAAGTTAAATTCCGGTAAGTCTATTTGATTGGCTTCCACATGAAGACGGGCCCTGTCCAACAGCATACAAACTTGGTGATTGCGACCTCCATCTCTAATGAGACCTCCAAGACGTGGTAACTTTGCAAGGAGCTTACTGAACAGATCAAGGCAGAAACAAAATCTCGGACTTCCAGTGCAATGCATTCTTGGCTACGTATGCAAGCTATGCTGAACGCACTAAACAAAAATTATGTGCAGAAGATCATCGAGTTCTGCATTTTTCATGCGAGCCTCGGCTCATTTGAAGTCTAATAAGAGTTTTGTCTTTCTGTCCGCCCACCTGCGAGAGCATTACAAGATAAGGTCTACAGCACAGCGACAGAATTCAGTTTCTTTATACAGATGCACGGGTTCCCTAGCTATGTAAAGACACATTGGCACACATACACGAACACTAAATACAGTATCAGACTAGCATTTCGGAAGTATGAATGTATGGACAACGAATAACCGGTCAATATCGGGTTTAATGCGCTCACGAAAATTAAGAATTCCATTCCCAAGAATCACTAAAGGAACACATTTAAGAACGTTTTACATAAATGACATTCTGATCGTCGATGCGTAATTTTCGAATTATTCAACTTTGAAGTTATAGGAACGTCGTATATAAAAGTGAAGGAACGGACACGTAAATATGCTGTCATACGGTATTGAAGTAACGATGGGTGAGGTTAGGGTAGGTTATATTAGGTTAGTTAAATAAACTAACATAAAATAACATTAATACACCTAAAATAGCTTACCTTAACTTACGCAAACCGAGGCTGTTATTTTCTCGGCAAGAAGTGGGCGTCTCCGGCCAGAAAAGTGGGCGTGACCCAACAATGCGGCGACTAAGCAGCCGACCATATAATGTTATTCCTATCTGAACGTAATTATTTTTATATCTCGAAAATAACGCATCAGCGAGCAGAATGTCCTTCGTGTAAAACGTTATTAAATGTGATCCTTTAGTGATTCTTCGGAACGGAATTCTTAATTTCCGTGAGCGCATTAAACCCGATATTGACCGAATAACCTGATTGCACAGAAATCCCTATTCTAAGAGGTTTGTTTGTGAACATATACCTCATTCGATTCTGAATTGTGAATATTTTGCTCATAATATGCCGTACGAAGCATTGAACAATTAGAAATTCTGAAGGTGAGTTTGACGTAAGATTAATCGGAACAGGCCTCTGTTTGGTTTTTGTCAAGTATACATAAAAATTAAGTTTCTAGCCGCCTGTGCATCACCTCAAATATGGAAATCTCCCCAGTGAACACCAGTGGATCACTAAGCAGTCAATGTGTTAAGATAGGTACGTGTATTATAGATTCGGTTTGGATCAAGGCATATTAGATTTTATCAGCTTTAGTTAGGCTTTTTTATGTCATATAAGGTTACTTTACTATTTTAGGACGGTTTAGGGAAAGATAGATACGTTTACCGGAGGTTGGTAGAATAACGCTCGATTAATTTAAAAAATGGGTTAGGCTGGATTAAATTTCGTTACAAATAATTGAGAAAACTGAGATAAGCATAGGTTATGTTGGATTAGAACAGGAAAAGCTAAGATTGATTTCTTTAGTTTTACTCAGACAAAGAAAGCTTAGATATCTGAATAATCAGCTGTAAATTTTTTTCCAGTTCAAAAAATACAATTTATGACTTCATGGGTGTACTAGTAAAATAAAAATTAGTCCCAATTGTTTACTATTTTCCGAAATTAGGATGAAGCATTGTATCAACTTAATATGCTTGAATACCATACATAAACATGCTTATTCAAGTTCATCTCTGCCTCTACCAGTCCAATATAATCGCTTACACTTAATCGAATTAGGACTTTGGCATGGATTCCAAAAGGGTTAGAATAGGAAAATACTTTGTAAGCAATACAGGGTAACTGGCACTTCGTTGAACAAACTTTTATACAAGATTGAGAACCGTTGACATTAATTGACATTTTTTTCTCAATAATCGTTAGGTCGAAAACGTATTGTTTGAGAAGTACATACATGGACTTGAAATTCAAACTCTGCATGAGAGTGGCAAGGAAATGAAAGGCAGAAGTTAGTAAAATCTTTTTTTTAATGAACGTAAGAAATAAATTAACAGCCTTAATTATTATGGCACCATTTAAGAGAATTTCAAAGCAGCTTGGGTATTTATAAATGTTCAGCATGACGCCCATCTGATGTGATGCAGGCGTTCACACGCCGGTGCAATGATTGCCGGACGCGATCGAAGACATCAGTAGTTTCACGAATCCTTGAGGAGGCTTTAACAATCCTACCGATAAAATTAGCTTCGAAATGAATAGGTCTTTCGTACAACCAGTCCTCGAATGTCCTCAGAAGTAGAAATCTATGATTGTTATATCACCAGACCTGGGTGGCGAAGTGATGGAGCCGCCACAGCCAATTCGTGATTAGGTTTTCGGGTAACCACCAACTATCCTAGGCAATCACACAGTGATCAGTGGAACCATATATTCTTCTAATGTCAGCCAAATAAGGAAACATTTTGAACATCTCAGTCAATACTTCATTAAGAAAAATCAAATAATTTCACCCATTCACGGTGTCCGACCTTACTTATGGCCCATCAAATGGTTGCCAAGAATGTCAGCACAAATATTTACGGAGAATCTAACCTGATGCTTATTTTGTCGGATAACATGTGGATTAACATCAAACCACAAGTGTAGAATATGGAAGTTAACTATTTCTTCTCTTGAAAATGATGTTTCGTCTGTGAATAAGACTTTTGATGGAAACCAAGGTTCTTCGACTGTTTTGAATCCATTCCACGATGAATGTGGAATGGATGTTGGCCATTATCGCGTAGCATTTCCTATTCCCCGACTGTAGTTTAACTTCATGTAAAATACGTGCAGTAGAACGAGAACTTGCGGTTAGAAAATTTCTAAAATATTCCCACATTTTTCCGCGTGTCAGGATCGCCTATTTTTCTTCGGCGTCCTCATTCAGTATGTGCTCAGCGAAATGCTCCGTCTGCACACTGCGTCCGGTGTATGGCAACGAATGTTTACATGCGATGAAACTTGTCTGCTGGGATATTTTGTTGCGTGAATTTGGACCGCCATCTTACAATTATTTTCGTTTGCTCCACCGTGAGTAAGAAGCATATCTGCTAATTGAGCATTGGATACGCGCTCTATTGTCGTTAATACCTTCGCAGCCGATGAAATGTTCGACATAAACAGAATGGAATATTTGAAATAACGGAACATTCACAAAACCATAAACATTATTGAATGTTTGAAATAACAGAATATTCACAAAAGTTTATTTCAACGGTCCCAACCTCTTGTTAAATTATTTTCAATAAAGTACCGGTCATTTTGTGTACAATATTTTTGGTGTTTCATTGCCTTCACACGGGAAGTCACTCAAATTAGATTTTAAAAATAATCGGAAAAGAAGTGTTGATAGACGAAATCCAACAAATGATTTCTTACAATAAGTATTACATTTGCCTGGAGTAGTGTAACTACTGTTAAATAACAGTACCTTGTATTGCTTAATTATTCTCAATATTTCTAATCATTTTCTAACTTTGAATTTGAATTTCACTGAAAATTCTACTACCTGAAATTTTAGCAGTAAGGTTGAGTCGCAGAATATTCTATCCATAACGTCAAGTATTAGCCGTTCTATTCTAGATTTATAAGTTGAAATTATTATAAAAGAAGTTCTAAAAGAATATTGGACAAAACCTGTCTCTGGTTTTACATACATACGTTAATTTTATACGTGCTCTCTTTTTTTGTTCTCAGCAACAATCGAATCTTTTGACCAGCAAAGCATAAAATGAGCGAATCTTCGATTTGGGTTTCACCACCTCACGTTCATATTTCTAAGAATATTATACTGCTCGTGTTGATTGACGTAGCGACTTGGTTTAGAGATTTTTTATTCAAAATTGAATTAACTTCAATCTCTATTGTTTACATTTTCAATCCCGGTTTCAATTGTTTTTGTAATATTTACATCGGGGAACTTTATTTTCTTTAGAAAATTTCTAAAACATCACTAACAAATTTGAATTTTGACTCAAAGATTGGAGACTATTGTTTTTTGTGTGATGACACTAAAAGCAATTTTGAAAATAAATTGCTTCGGCTTAAACTTCGCCTTGAGAAGTGCCCTAAACTCTTTCTTCTCAGAATAACTCGTTTTCCATAGAAAACATCCAAAAAATGTTGATGAGTAAAAACGTTTCAAAAGCCTAATTTACAGATGAGGTGTAATTTTGAGATTATTCTGCTCGATATTAAGAGGTTTGTCCGGTAGTGAGTTAACCCCCTTATAAGTGTACTTACTAATCAAATTAAACATTATCTTCACTTCAACTAGAAATTCAATCTCGCATGCTGTAAAATTAATTTATGTCTTTTATACGTTGCTATTTTTGACGTACCCTGAGTTCAATTTTAATCACTAACGAAAATAAATACCAAGCATATCGGAGCTAAAATGCTTACATTCGCATTATTTCCTTGAATGGATTGATGACATAAAAGTTCATGCCCTCGTACATCAACTGGTTATATATTTCCTTTCTTTCGAACGTTTTGTTTTATTGTATCAACAATAGTCACTCAAAAAGCACTCAAGCTACGCTTTGTATTTTTCAGCACTCTTGTAAATCATCATGAAAGAAATAGATCAATGTTCAAATGGCTACCTGGTCAACCATCATCATGTTACCTTCCACAGTCAGACCCGACAGCCATAGCTGGTTTACCACGACCGCTTCATTGAGTGCGGCCCCTTCCCCGCCCAAGACAGGTCAAACCCATCACACGCAGCTAGGCGTCCAGTGACAGCGTCAAAAAAATAAAATTACCTCTTTGTGCACTGCTTCCACTCACTTCTGTCCGCAGTCATCCCTCGCGCCACGTCCACGGCCAGACCCCTCTCATACAAAGCACGTTCCACCCCATCCATTCAACTCATCCGTGTCCTACCTCGCACTCTAATACCCCTCACTTTCGACGCATGAATTTTTTTTACCAGCCGCTCGACATTCATTTTTTCCACATGCCCAAACCATCCAAGCACTCTTTCATCCACCAGCCTGCTCATCTTTTTGACAACACCCGCCTGCCCCTAACCAACTCATTCCTGATTCTATCTCTTCTTGTTACTCCACACATGCTCCTCAAACACTTCATCTCAAACACATCCAGCTTCCTCCTCTCCGCTGGTCTCAAACCCCAAGACTCTGCTCCATACCTCAAAACGGTCATGATTAAGCTTTCAAACAGTCCTGTCTTAGTTCTCACACTCAAACTCCTACACTCAAAAACTTTCCTCATTGCATCCAATGTCTTGCAGCCTTCACTCACTCGATGCCTCATTTCTACTTTCATACTATCCTTCACAGCCACGTCAGACCCGAGGTACCTAAAATGCTCTGCCTCCTCTAACACTTCACCATTCATCCTCACAGCCAATGTTCCAAACACTCCACCTCTTGAACATCTCATCACCTTTCTATTTTTTAAATTTACCCTCAATTCACGCCTTTCGCACACTCTACCAAACTCTGTAACCAGTCCCCTCAGTTTTTCCTCCGAATCAGCCACAAGCGTTGTATGATCTGCAAACAAAAGCTGACACACTTCCCACTTCATTCCATTTTGTCCAGCCAACTGCGCGCGCACCTTTTCCCAACACTCTGGCATTCACTTCTCTCACTACACCATCCATAAACAAATTAAACAACCAAGGCGACATCACACACATCCCTGTCTCACACCTGTCACAACTGGGAACCAATCACTCACCTCATTCCCTACTCTCACACATGCTCTGCTGTCAATGTAGAAACTCTTGATCACATTCAACAGTCTCCCACCCACTTCATCCAAGCCTACATCCTGTCGTAATGCCTCACGGTCCACCCTGTCATTTGTCTTCTCCAGATCCACAAATGCCCAATATAAATCTTTTCCTTTTGCCAAATATTTCTCATTCACTTGCCTCACAGCAAACATTTGATGCACACAACCTCTACCACTTCTAAAACTACATTGTTCTTCAGCAAGCACACCATCCGTCATCACTGTCATTCTTCCAATTAAAACTTCCAATACGGCTTCCCAACGACACTCAGTAGACTCATATCTCTGGAATTACTACACTCATACCTGTCACCTTCCCCCTTGTACAACGGAACTACGCATGCACTACTCCAATCTACAGCCACTTCACTCGCCTCAAAACACTCATTAAACAAACGTGCCAACCATTCTACAACCGCATTTCCTCCTTTCTTTAGACATTCATCCGTGCAGTCATCCATGCCTGGAGCTTTCTCATTTTTCATCATATTCAACGAACCTTTCACTTTTTATTCGACTGCCATTCACTTCTCCAAACACAAGCATTCTTAACATCACTTCCAACAGCTACCACTCTCGCAACCCTATCATCCTTCACGTTCAGCAGCTCCTTGAAATACTCCGCCCATCTCTTCCTCACATCACATCCCTCCACTAGCAGCCTACCATTTGCATCCTTCACTCCTGCCTCACTCTCCACCTGTCCTTTCTTAATGCTCTTGACTTACTTCCAAAAAACCATCCTTCTCTCCGTAAAGTCCCCTCCTAACTTCCTCCCCCACTCCTCATCCGCCTCCCTCTTTGCTCTCCTTACCATTCTTTGTACTTCTTTCATCCTCTCCCTATACTCTTCGAAATTTTGCTGGCTGCTCCTGTGCAGCCATTTTCCGAACGCCCCCCGCTTTCTTCTCACCAACCGCTCCTACATCTCCGTTCCACCATTCACTCCCCTTCCTAATCCCCCCTCCAACCTTCCCTATCCCACGCACTTCCCTTGCGCATTTTTCCACCGCATCTTTAAATAACTTCTATTCCCCTTTCACTCCACCAACCTCACTTGCCTTCACCCTCCCATGCTCTAATTTCATCTTCTCCTGAAACTCACACTCATACTCAGCTTCATGTAACTTGTTTACATTTAGCACCTCCCTCCCTCTCTAGATCACTCTAACTTCAAAATTGAGGGAGGAGAGACAAACAAAAGCGGTTCTTCGGCATCCTTTTCTCTAGACCAGTTGTTCTTATTCTTTATTCTCCAATTCCCTACTTTCGTTGCAAAACAAAACTTCGCATCCGCTTTGTAATAACCTACCTGTTCACAGGACCAAATATTTTCTACAGTTGTATTTGAGCACATTAAGAAAAAAGCCGTGAGAGAATATAAATGATACCGTCATGTTTTCAACGGTACGAGTGTGCCAACATTTCACACTTATTCACGTGACGCAGAGAAGCTTGTACCACAGAGTTCACCGATTACAAAAAAGCGCTTAAGATGATTAAATGAAACTGATGAGTAAGATTTTCATTTGAATTTTTGGTTATAAAATCAACGGCTAGTTACTCGATCTGCCAGCGTCAACCGAGTTTCTATTGAACCTCAGCTCTTCCCTTTTCAAAAACAGAAGCTTGAATAACTGAAAAAGGGTAATGAACTATTAAATGATAAGCACGTTTTCATAATTGACCTCGTATACTTTCCTGCAGTAAAATTACCTCTCAGAATATACACTCTAGTCTGCAAGGAAGCGAGTTGTTCCTTCTTTCCTTCGCATTTTGGGAATCAGGACTAAATAAGAATGCATATGAACCATTCAGCGCCATCTGGGTTCTTCAGTGCTCCAGCATACAATGCACCAATCGATCAAGCTTGCCACAATGCCAGTGTTTTTTGATCAGATGTCGTGAGATGTAAGCTCTTAAGTAAAGTTCAGCTAGGCCTGTTTATGAGTCCATTTCCAGAAATTTGCTGTTACTGACGAGAAATGTACAACAAAATGTCACAGAAGGCTCCATTTGTAAATTGCCTGAATACACGCAATCATCTTGACAATGGGAGTGAGTAAATAGCTAAGCCATTAAGGTCTGGTCATTGTTTGAGTATCTGTCTACTTGAGTGGACCCTGAAAATGTCACATAATTTCACAAAGAACACCAATTCAAACAAAAAACTTCATGGAAGGATCAAACGTTTTCATCTTCAGATGTAGGATTGTGTCACATCAAAAGTAAAGAAAATTAAAATTTCAGTTACGCCACGGTTGACTCAAATTTATTTGTAGTCCATGAATGTCAACTTTTTTAGCTTTGATGTATGCAGCACTATCTGACGTTTGTTAAACTCGAAGCAAGTTTTTCAAGAGTTTTTTCGATCAGAGTCTCAGCCTCTCAAAGCGATTTGAAAGCTTGTGCAAGTTGTCCAAACAATGCCGGGGCGGATCTTCGTTTTGGGAACTGAAGCCGAACCCCAGAGCAAAGGCTGGCAGCAGAAACCTGTCCTTTGAGGACGAGCTTTACTAAAACGTTCCAACACGAGGAGTAAAATGCGCCCAAAAGATCCGATAAAAAGTTGTTGGACTCCTTTTCAAAGGGGCAATGGTTTGATCCTTGAAATGTTTCCATAAACCACCCATGAAGCCTCTGTGACGCCATGAGCCATAAAAATCACACAGCGCTTCTCATTCCGGCACACTGGCAATGCTCATGCAAGATTTTTTCATATGTACTCACGTATAAATATGGTGTTTGCGAGGAGCTTTTTCACTATTAAATAGAGGTAAATACTGAAAAAATAAAATAAACATGGAGCCTACTCCGGAGAAGTGAAAATTATTACCAAGTCAGTAATGATGGTCAATAATAAGGAATAAAATAGTCTCTTTCTCATAAATCAGATTTTATACATCAATGCAGTCTCATGCATAAGTACTTTTCCCTTTGGAGACCACAAATTATGGAACTTTTTGTACTGTCGGATTGAGTTTCTTCATCTTTTCAGAAACAATTTTGTCCCACAATGGAAACATAACAGCATTAGCTAAGTACACAAACAGATAAATCAGGTTTTCTTTGTGAAAAGTAAATTCGAAGGCGAGAAAAAACAAGAAACTACTTCAAAATATAATGAAATACTGAATTGAGGCTGCCGCCCTCAGTCACGTTTATAACTATTGTTAGGGCTTAGGGTTTGCTATTCAAGCTATTCTTAGGGTTTGTTAGAGCTTGTAAAAAAATAGGATGGACCAAAATCTTCATATTTAATTAATAATTGAACTCATACTGGAGACAATTTTCGCATTGCAGGCACTTTCTGAATGATCTAAATGGAGTTACCTACTACAAGGTTCTGAGTCTCGATCATTGAGAAAGGGACCACTACGTGTTCAACAGTTTTTCACAACGCGAGCACAACGTGTTCAATTCAAAACCGTATGAACTTGAGTTTGCAGAGTCTAAAAACAAAGAACTTACTGTTCTTCCAGCGACTGTTTTGCCAGGTCGAAGGCTGGCATAGAAATTCGAGCACGCTCTTTTTCTTTGCGTTTCCCATGAGACATCGATTTATGCTTTATGTTTCATGATCCTGTATAATACTGTTTTAATATGTCTTAAATTATTACATTCGAAGCGTTGTAAAATTCATGTGGGTAGTGTCTACTGTTACTACATGTACAATACGTGTAAATATGGTGAAGAATTGAACATGGCGCAATATTATTTCATGTTCAAATGCATATTGTATGTACATTAGCTTCACGTCTGAACGTGCTGCATCACGAGCTAATACAAGCCAATGAGATTCGCGTAGAATTTGACAGTAAAATTTCTTTCTGCCCATAAATCTATTTTAAACTAATTAATTTGTTTCTGCTAATTTCATAAATGGTTGACGTGGAAGCAGGTACTATGCTGCTCACATGAAAGTAAAGCAATAGCTGTTCAAATAAGCTGCCGGCTAAAGTCATTACTCATGTTTCAACTCCAAAAGCTTCGTTTTTTCAAATCCAAGTTTCAATTTTACAATCGAATGGTCAAACACTGGATCGTGGTGATGTCATTGGTCACATTGTTGAAAAATTTGCTTAATCGTTAGCTGAGCAGTCGATGTCGTTAGCAATATTTGCCTGGTTTCACTGTGATTTCCACCCAAATTTGGGTGATGGTTTTTTAAAACCCTTGGTTGGAATTGTTCACTCGAGTCAATTAACTAATGATTGACTTAACCATCAACACAATTCTGCCTTCCATTTATCGAACTATTTAGGCATAGTAATATTCGGCCCCAAAAATGACATCCAGGGATGATTTTTCCTGTGCAGGTCAATGAAACTGATTATGCGAAGTTTTTTCGAACAATCACCTTACGTGTCCGTAGGAATGTTTTACAACGATAATTAGTTTAAATAAACAATGGAACAAATAAAGATCCTTAGAAAAGTTAATACACAGTGTGCAAACACTGTCCATCATTAATCAGTCAATGGATGCACTGTGTATTCTTTATATATATTTTTCATGCACCCAAAACCTTACCCTTAAAAACTTACCTAAAACAGGTGACGTAATTAATAATATACCCTTCTTCCATTGCTATCGCATGAGAGCAGCATACGGGCTATTGCTAGGCTTTGACACTGAGCAGAAGATGAGAGAAGCACACTTAATTCAGGCAGCAACGTTCTCGTGAAATTAAGCTTTAAAAATTTTTGAAACAGGGTTTAAGACAATTTGATTAGTATAGTGAAAATTTTTGGTTTGCATTTGAAGAATACATGAAGAATAAATGATTCACTTCACAAATACTCTGATTGAGGGATAGGAAAGTCGGGAACTGATAGCAACTGGAAGTAGAATGATGCTGTCATTTTTGACTACACGGTCGGGCACACGAGTATTCAGTCTGATTAATTTTTCATGGTGACGTCTCAAAATTAGTTAATGTTTTGTTGGTTGGTCAACAATTCGTATACGTCTGCCATGTCATTAAAACACTACAAAACGGTAAACCAAATTTCACAAGTCATCTTTATTCAGAATAATCGTTTTTTTGTTGTTTTTTTAGTTCTTTTTCCCCAACATGCTGTTTCACGCAGCAGATTCAATCTCCATTTTTACACTTAGATGATTTGTAGGGAAGAGGCTGGAAATTTTTGAAAATAACTGTGTGTGAAAGCACAATGCAATAGTAAAAACGCAAGGCGTTAACTTCTGTGGTGCAATGGTAATTAAATTTATGATGTTTTCGCAATGAGAAGTCAAATAATCTAACATTTTATGAATACGAGATCCAAATCAAGAGAATAACTATATAGCTCAAATCCAGTAAAGAAGTGTTCAAAATGAACTTTTATCCATGACAAAATTTAAATACTAGAAAGAGAACATTTAACAATTTCTCCTAGGTTGTGATTCGTTTTCAAAATGCCGTAGAAAATGAGTGAGAGCTCTACTACCTCATTGTCCGCTCGAACACCAGCGCTCAGAGCCAGGCCGTGCTGCTGGTGACAGGCAGAATCTGGCGTTGTAAAGTAGAGTCTTACACCGGCAGCATGACTGTATCGCCAGATTGGAAGTGTTCAAATTCAATTTCAAAAAAGAAACCTGAGAACCGCAACCTGAAAAAAACTACACCGTGCAACCAAGCCGATAAAAGAAATTTTGCTTCTGCTTCAAATGTTACAACGACTAAATATTGCTGCCCTAGGCCTGCATCACGCTTAGGATATCTCTAGACATTAATGACTCGACTATCTTCGAGTAATTAATGTCGAGGTGGAACGACGCTGCTCCGCTGCTCACAGGTCAGTGATCAATAGAAGCAACTTATATCTAGTCATTTATTGCAGAATTATAAGACGTATTTTGCTTATTTTGCGATTAATAAAGTCTTCTTAATAAGAAACGTTTTTCATGTTATGTTAAAACAGTTCACCTCAAGAACATGTGTATTCTTTCATACATTTAATGGGATCATAATTATCGTATACAATATTTAAGAACATTGCTCCAGCAATAGATGAAGATGATAGCGAGTAAATTTCAATAAAAAAATATTCATTTGAGATACCTGGTCCCATGTGGCAATATCCTGAAAAAAAATTCTGCTCTATTTGCCGTACAAAGCTTCAATTTTTGTCAAAAAACACTTTCTGTTGTCACAATACTGAACCTACCCTAACAATGCCGCTTCCATCATCACAATTCTGCATTTGCCATCGCAACGTTGCATACACAGTACCATCACAATATCACAACCTGCGTCTTAATATACTGCTCATGCCGTGGCACTGCAGCCCGTACAATCACAATCATACACCCTTCGTCACAATACTGACCCTATTGTCACAATACTGCACCTAACGTCAAATACTGCACCTACCGTCAAAATACTGCACCCACCCTCACAACACTACACCTACCGTCACAATTCCGCACCTACCCTCACAACACTGCACCTAACGTCAAAATAGTGCTCCTATCGTCACAGTTCTGCACCTACCGTCACAACACTGCACCTAGCGTCAAAATACTGCACCTACCGTCAATATATTTCACCCATCTTCACAATTCTGCACCTACCTTCACAACACTGCACCTAACGTAAAAATACTGCACCTACCGTCAAAATATTTCACCTATCGTCACAATTCTGCACCTACCCTCACAACACTGCCCATGCCAGCGTGACCATGACCCTACAGCTATCGATGTGATAAGAAACACAGGCGAGTATTGCATACGTGTGTTCTTTATTATTCGAAGCGCGTACTGAACAAACGATCGAGTGACGGCGACGCTTGTGAGTAAACTGACTCCTATCTTGTCGTGTCTGTATCAGGTGGTATATATACGTATAAGCATTTGATAGCAAGTCACGTTAAATTACTCAAAATACAGGGTAGGATAATGTTCTTGACTTACTTTTAATTTAAAGTAAAACAGTAATTTCCTTTTCTTGTTGGGTTACAAGTTTATCAACGTTGTGAACGGTTAATTTTCCGTCTTCTTTCTGCTAATTTAGAAATTGTTTGTGGTTTTCTGTTGCTTGAATGTAGAACGCGCAGGTTTTCGAGATATGTACTGCGTGATAGCTGAAATGATTGGGTGATGCTTCAAAGAAATAATAATTATTATTGGGAAAATTGCTTTTAAAAATTATTGTGACACTCTCCGAGTGATATGCCCAGTCCAACATTTTCATCATTGCATCTATAATCATGGCCACCCTATGCAAAAACTATACATGAGGGGTTAAAATCATAGATGCTCGAGCGAGAAATGATACAGGTGAGCAAACTTCTTTTGTCTTCGAAAACTTTGAAGAATTGTACGGAATTTTGATGAAATATCTACTGGGGATGTTTTTAATATTGTTTTTATCAATTTTTTGGCGATTTTTCGTGAGGTTAGGAAGGGATAGAGAAGTAAGTATTTTCCTAAACTTCTGATGGGAAAGTCGAGCGCCTGAGCCCGTCAAATCGTGCGGTGCATCTATGGACATAGGCAACAGCCCTCTGGTTAACATTGAAAACGATGTTGCTTAATTCCTACTCTCGGAGCTCACGTTTTAAACCCTTCTCCCATAACCTAAAAAGTGACAATCATTACAAACCAAACAAATGCAATAGCAAATGGCGTTCATTAACACAATTTAGTAACAGAATAAGTTACAAGCTTGTTGGAGACGTTACTCACAGCCTTGTTAATCATGTAGCTCATTCAAATGATTATGTGCAACACGAATAACTCATTGGACTCACATGTTCACATGAATGTGAATTGTATTCGAAACGGAGTTTATTATCTCAAAAATAGTGAAATAATTACGAATTTAAATACAGAATCTCATAACATAAGTCCATGAAATAGATCCATACATTTCTGTTGAAAAATTTGTGACTAGAATTGCGATGTTTTCAAGAATGCTCTTCGGCCGAAAGGAATTTTTTCTGCTCAACTTTTTATTTTGTGATTGCTATTCCTAAGGAAAATTATGTAGTGACAAATTTTGATTTTATTTATTAATACAAATTTGGCGCATTTCCAAACGATTCGTGTGTATTCTTCCAAGTCAGACCATGCATTTAAACATTAATTGGGAAATTTTTACACACACGTCCGTGCTAAACTGAGTAATTGGGGCGTAAATCATTATGAGTACACATTACGAGTCTCTTTAATGTTTGAGTGACCCGAAGAAGTACATTAGGATGCATGTCACAAAATATTGGATTAGCCAGCTCTATTGTAACATTGATATGTGAAGCCGTTAATTTAGTCATCTTCTTCAAACATTAGACGTCTCTAACACTTGTCAGCGTCCGTTAAGCCGCACCTCAATCGCCACACATTAATAAATAAATAAAATCCATTTCATGTGACTCATGTCGCTTAAAATAGAGAGGGAATCGTTTTCTTTCGATTAATTTTTTTCTCATATCGACCATTTACAAATTATTGTTTTCACAACAGTAATTTTTCACTCTTTTTTTCATATTTCAAAAAGTTTGCATCCCTCAATTTAAGAAATTTCTTCGAGCGGATAGAAATAGGAAACTTGGTAAAAAATTATGTTTTTTTTCGATTAATAATTTCCAACTTATCAAAAAGCTTATTAACAATTTTGACCGAGCCAGGTTTTTGGGTCATATTGTGTTAGGTTATCAGTTACTAATTTGAAAAATATTTAAAATCTAATTCAAGAAGGTATTGGCTTCTTTGGAATAAATGAAACGCAGTAAGTGAGGGATGTCGACAAGCAGGTTCACTAGAATTTTGAACCCATCGCAAAAACGCGTACATCATAAGTGGTGAGTGAAATGGTTCCAGTTCCTGACTAATGACGAGTTCTGGGTTACACTTGGGGGAGAAAGTGACCAACCCACGTTTGGCACGAAGAATGGGGTTCTTCAATTTCTGAATTATGGTTAGAAATTGTGTACACACAAGATATGCAAGTTAAATTTTCAGCACATGTACAGTAAAAATTGAGGTTCATAATATCGCAGAAGAATATTGCTTCATTTCCCAAGGGAATTTTGAATTTCGTACAAAGAACTAAGGGTCATGTTTCAAGAAAGATGAAAATTTTCGGAGATCATCTTGCATAAACGAAACATTTTTGTCCTTCTATCTGCTGAGTAAAGTCAAGCGCTTAAGTTCTAAGTGATTGCGCATACAGCTGCGAGGCCGACCCACTCTCAGTAAGTGAGGGTTTTGAGTTGTACGGGATCATCAAGGCATGGTTTACGACCGCGCTACGCCGAGCATTGTTCGATGGTGCGTCCCTGGGTCTCCTGAACTGCAATGCGTGCTCTTGTGGGATGCCACGACAATAAGTGGAGAGCGACAATAAGTGGAAAGCTCACTAAATGTCATCTGGTTCAGCGAAACACGTAATTATGAAATTTGCAGAGGAATCTGAATTTTGATTTACACTATTAACTGTTTATTCTTGTTGTTCTTGTTCACTTGTTTTGTATACGTCCTTAACGTTTTTTCATCCCGTTATCACATTACCAATTTTCATCTCTCATACGGTTAATTATATGGAGCGAACATTATTAAAATATCGTGATCAAATTATGACATTAGAGACGTATAATTCTTTTAGTCGTTCGAATAAACACATTTCAAGCTGAAAATTAAGATGAACATACCTGAGCCATCAACGGAATTAGAGGAAATTGGGGTGACTTGCGGCACCCAGTTTTGGTACGACGGACATTTTTACGGTCACTGCGTCCGAATTCTCAAACACCTTTGTACTCCAGTGCTCTTGTGATGGTTTTAGAGTTATTTCCGTGGCTAAGAGTTAAATGACATCTGTGATAAACGGCACATGAAATTAAAGACAGTTTGTAGGTATCGATCAATTATTGTCTGTACGTGTGTTCAGTTATCAAATACGTAAAAGAATAACTTCACGTAAAGCTTTTATCCTACACAAAAATAGGAAAATAAGTTGATAGCTGTAAAGGTTTGACGTTGTGTTACATATTTTCTTGATCTAACTCACTCATCAATTTACTTGGCAACACCTATCATTTTCTATCATTAAATTTGGCATAACTCGGTACAGCATGAAGGTGTCAGTGAACGAGTATTATAAAGTGTAATTAGATACTTTCAGCCACTTGAAAAGCAGGTACATTGTTCAATGAATTTTCAAATGATCCTGGGATCCATGTTAGGGGTTATTTGCAGAAAGATTCTTCGACAGTACAATTTTCATCTTGTGGCTGACTGTCCATGCTAGAGTTCATTCGAGGACTTTTAAACCGATTGGATCTGTAAATCAATGTTATATTCATAGCATAACCAATACGTAAATAATTAACTTGCGTATATTTAAAATTAAAATTTCAAACAACTAATTTATTTGATTCTTTGAAAATAATATGGAGTGGCTTGCAGAGAATATAAAGCGAAAAGTTAATTGATATGGGTGTTTCATAAGAGTGTAATACCGTACCAGGTAGTTTTGAACCTCTCTAAGTTCTTCACTGGCTTTGGCAGAAGTAGGCGGAATCTTGCAACAATTTAGGTTGAAAGTAACAATTCTGCACTAGCTTCTCCATACAACGCACAAAAAGACACTTGGAAATGTCGGGTAAATAGCATGCATTTGTTTATCGTGATAATTCTGGATCAAATACGGTTACTTCTAAGAATGAAAAAGTTAACAATATTGAGGCTGAGGAGAACATCACGTCAATAGTTCTAGCTTCAATGTATTGATCGTGGTCGCTTGCAGCTCAGTGGGGCGAAATATACTCGCATACTTCAGCAATATTTACCACCTGAAACCACTAAAGGCAAATGGTTGCTACTAGACCCTTGTTGCAGATCGATGCCGCTCACTGACAAAATTACTACAATGGCGCACTGCCACGATGAAAGTAAACTGCTGCGAAAATGTACATCGAGTATGAGTCGCTGCAATGCCAGTGCTGTCTCACATTATTGTTCAACAGGTACACTTAGAACACTTTTAGTGGGTTTATTATAGGGTTACGCAATTCATAGAATTTTATATAATTTTCTGCTATAAAATATCACTTGGACAATTCGTACGTGATGCAAGTTGTTTTGAACCTCACAATAAAATCCATCATCAGTGGGTATTTTTCCACTGTATTTCAGCATCTCTCGTAAGTAGAAAGTATTTCGCTGTGTAGACTATTTAATAAAATGAAAGTTTTTTCGACATCAGTGCGACAGACCTTCATTGCACCGACTGGCCGTGCAATTCTGCATGCGCTTCGTGAGGTGCGGTGGTGCGCTCAACTGCGCACGTTGGCGTCCTACCTCGTAAATTAAGGCCTCGATCGATGTCGACCTTAGGCCGTAACACCGAGGATTGTGATGCCGGAAACTATTTTGTGTTTAGATTTGATGTAGAACTGGGTGTTATAATTACTGAACTTCATTCTTCCATGCATCAAATGTTTCTCATTTTGTCTAACCCATCATTTGCTCCAAGGAAGATTTTGAAGAATTAAATATTTTGATTTTCATCCATGTACGCTTTAAAAACATTGGAAATATGGCTCCACAGTTCTCATTAGAATTTCATAGAGCTGGAAACATAAATGGTTTATTTTCGTGGAGCGAGTCCCTCATTTAAATAAACTCTCTTGTATTTAACACATTGACTGCGATGGTTAAACTGAAGTTTAACATTCAACTCAACTTTGAGGTCGAAACTTGGTAAAAAAATTTATAAATAACTAACATTAACTGGGTATATCAAATACGATTAATTTATTAAGCACGACTCACCGGTGGGTCATACCTCAACCAATGTGTTAAACAAATTCATAGTATTCGTTGCTGAGTTATCCACTTATTGATGGTTTTTCACACATTTGTTGACGCATCTTTGATTTTATTAGAACACCTGAATTAATTAAATCAAGAGATTGTCAAGTATACATCACGAAGTATAAACACGCAATTAGGAAAATGAGTATGTTTACACCACCGTCAGCTGAAGCTTTATTGGAAGAGGAGTACAGAAGCAGGCACCGCGACCAGACTTGCACTGAAGACCATACAGCCGCAGACTAGACCCAATAGAGAAGAACCTATGAGGACGCCAGCTATGGCGTCGGGGCACTTGCAAAATATTTTGGACTTGTACGCTCAAAACATTCTATAGGCTTGCAAAGCATACGTGGCTGGTTTCAGAAGTCTTGTGAGGTGAGCCCTTTCCTGAAAACTATCGCAGTTAGAGCAAATTTTTTCAGTTAATTTTCCATTCTTATCGCATGCTCATTTACAGTGGGTTTCGTGCAAAAAATTGTCGATGGCTGAGGAGCATAGCAATCCATTTTGGTGCGGAAAATGAAGCTGATTCTCGAAAATTATGTATAATATGCATTGTTTACCAACGAAGAAGTAATATATAGAAGCTTGAATAATATTGTTTGATCGCACTTGATTTTCTTGCCCATTCTCAAATGGATTTTAGATTTTATATTTAATTGACTCGTGCAATTTGATTAATCAACATCATATACTGTACTTCAGCTTCGTCGTTACTATGTGTGATTTCCTAACAATTAAGTACGAACGTTCATATTCGACTCGAATCTATGTGAATCAGCTGCGGTTGTATTTTTATTACAGAGTTGAATTCCGAGGACGAAAATGATTCAAATTTTACTAATTTACTAATTTACCCTGACAGTGATATCTTAGAGAAAGTGTCTGAAAATATAGGCCTGTAAGTTTCATGTAACATCTTTACGTGTTTTCGCTTGCTCAAACACACGCTAAAAAGTCTTGTTGATGCTGGTCGATTTTTGTCATGTACCGTTTAGTTTAATTCCTCGATTGCAAGAGCTATGCTGGCTTTACTAGAATTAGTGTAATAAATGGCAATTCCTTTTCATGTGTACGCTTTTATTCAATCCACTTTAAAAAGTAATGAAATGAAATTAAAAATGATTTTGTGCTCACTTACGTAAAATCATCACATGTATTTGCAGATCACAGCGAACATAAGTTTGTTGGGCAAAATCATCTTAGGCACAACCACCTAACCCAACATCATGTCTAGGTGGGTTGCGGTGTAGTACATCTCCAGGCTAACGACAACGTCAGCGAGGGCTGACGTAACGATGGTTGCAGCTGCATTGAGCCGCCGATGTGAGGAGCAGCGTACATCTATGAGTTCTTACTGAACCTCAGGAAGCTACCTCGCATCTAAGCGGCTGTTACTTCTCTGTTACTGCAGAAGAAATGTCTACACGCATATAACTTTGATCACGAGTACATCAACCGAAATATTCTGAGACTCTCGTGGATTTGCATTTAGAGGAAGAAATATGTGTACCTAAAATTTGGCGGAACTCTCAAGATTTCCTAAAAATGATGAAATTCCGCTATAAATTGTCATGAACATTCTCAATTATTGAAACTACAGTAAATTTAGGTAAAAAGTGCTCCCACATCGCACGAGGGTAACATCACGTGGTATTGTATTAGGAATTATCGGGTACTATGAATCTTATCACCGGTTTGTCGGTTGGTACATCGAGGTAGTCTGATTCAACTTCACTTCGTTAAGAAAATAATGTGTTAATTCAAGCTGTTTTTGTGACACGTAGCTGAGAATCTAGTGTGCATTATATGGGCATTTACTCATCATAATTCCTCCGTTTTCAAAAGATGCATGTGTTTGTATGTAGCTTTGATGTCGGTGCGTTCACATTTTCGGGTTTTATCTTG